>CAWUFW010017952.1:0-210000 GCA_963921515.1 Calotriton arnoldi
AAACGACAACGACGGTCGCAAACTACGCCGCTCCCGCCGGAGTCCGAAGTCCCTGCAGCCCAAGAAGTGGATTTCCTGACTTCTCCAAGGCCATCGTGAGTCCCCAGCGAAGCTGAGGCAAGTGGACCCCCGAGTAACGAGGAACCGCGACCCCTGGGTACCGTGCACTATTGTCGAGTGCAACCCCTTCACAACGTTCTACGAACTTGTGCTTTGGACCACGTGTGGTCCCGACCTCCAGCAGGAATCCCTCCGAAGATCAGAGGCCTACACCGTCCCGAGAGACCGTGGGCCCCTGTTGAGTGATTCCGCCCGAGGTGTCTTCACGATCCCTTGCCCGCTGGTTTGTGGGTCCCCAGAAGACTTCCTAAAGAAACCAAAGGGCTCCCCTGGTTGCTCCAGGCCTGCCCTGACTTACCCTCGCTGGGTAAGTTCCTCAGACCTTGCTGGTCTGCACCATCGACTTTTCTTCATCTCCCCGAGACTTGCGGCTGCCAAGGCTTGTTGGCTCCGATCGAGCTGCCGACACCGCAGTCAGCTGCAGACGTCGAGGGACACACCGAATCCAGCTCCTGGTCGTCGTCGACGCCTCCTGGACCACGTGGCTGAAGAGTCAAGGCACCCGCAACCGACCTGAAGCGACCGACGACGGTGGGCATCCATCTTCCTTGCCCCGGGTCACTGCCAAGTGACTTTGAACACTGTCCCCTCTGCTTTCAGGTCATCCTTCTTCAGAATCCAGGCTTGGATTCCACCGGACACTTCTTCAGCTCCCGCAAGCAGCAAGTCTTCTTTGTTCGCCATTGAAAACGACGCCGCGACCCGACACCAAAGGACACCTGTGCACCCGGCTTCCCTGGGTGAGGTAACTCCAGCACTACGGTGCTCCTGTGGGTGTGGGCCCTAGAACTACTTACCCTGTAAGTGACTTGCTTGTAGGTTCTCCCGAAGTATCCTAAAACTCTTTATTTCCAACCGCGACTTGCCCCATTGAAGTTAACGGCGATTCGCGCCTATGTATCCACACTGCACGCGTCCCCCGTGGGTCCTTTACTTACCTGCCTTGGGTGGTTTCGTGAGGCCCCAGCACTTCTGAAGGCCCTAGGCCTTGTCTCCTTGCAAGTCGTTGTTTCTAAGTCTCTTACTTAGTATATGGTCTGGTACGCCCCTAGGGCCCCAGCCATATTTTGTGCTTAACTTATTGTGAAACGTTGATTTGTGCATATGTTTGTCTTCTAATCTCATAAAGAGATTAGTAGAGAGTTATTTAGAAATAAATACATATATATTTGATATATATACCTGTGTGGTGTCTTTTCATTTGGTGATTCAAGAGATTATATGGTAAAACAAGCTGCTTTACATTCCTCCGAGACTTAGCCTGAAGGCTGCTCTCCACAGCTACCACTAGGATAGCTTTCTTTAAAAGGTTGTCTTAAACCTATCTACCATAAGAGTCGATTTGCCCTGGTGCAAGGTGTCCACTTTAATTAGTGAACAGCATATACCAGGCCAACTTCTCACACCCCTCTTGCCTCTTTCTGCACCCCTGTTCCCTCTTTCTGCACCTCTTCTGCCTGTTTTAGCACCTCTGTTGCTTCTTTCTGCACTTCTCTTGCTTCTTTCTGTACCTCTCTTGCTTCTCTCTGCACCCCTCTTGCTTCTTTCTGCACCCCTCTTCCCTCTTTCTGCACTTCTCTTGCCTCCTTCTGCACCTGTTGCTTCTTTCTGCACTTCTCTTGCCTCTTTCTGTACCCCTCTTGCCTGCTTCTGCACCTCACTTGCCTCTTTCTGTACCTCTCTTGCTTCTTTCTGCACCTCACTTGCCTCTTTCTGCACCTCACTTGCCTCTTTTTGCACTTCTCTTGCTTTGTTCTGCACCTCTTATTTCTTTCTGCAACTCTGTTGTCTCTTTCATCACTTCTCTTGTTTCTTTCTGCACCACCGTTGCTTTTTTCAGCACTTCTCTTGCCTCTTTTTGCCCTTCTCTTGCCTGTTTCTGTGTCTCTCTTGCCTCTTTCTGCACCTCTCTTCCCTCTTTCTGTACCCTATTGCCTCTTTCTGCACCCCTCTTGCCTCTTTCTGCACCTCTGTTCCCTTTTTCTGCACATCCTTTGCCTGTTTCCGCACCTGTCTTGCCTTTTTCTGCACTTTTCTTGCCTCTTTCTGACCTTCTCTTGCCTCTTTCTACACCTCTGTTGCTTTTTTCTGCACTTCTCTTGCCTCTTTCTGCATTGCTGCTCTGTTGCTTCTTTCTGCACTTCTTTCTGCACCTCTTGCCTCTTTCTGCAGTTCTCTTGCTTCTTTCTGCACCTCTTACTTCTTTCTGCACCTCTCTTGCCTCTTTCTGCATCTACGTTCCCTCTTTCTGCACCTCTCTTGCCTCTTTCTGCAGTTCTCTTGCCCCCTTCTGCATCTCTCTTGCTTCTTTCTGCACTTCTAATGCCTCTTTCTGCCCCCTCATACCTCTTGCTGCACCCCCGTTGCTTCCTTCTTCACTTCTCTTGCTTCTTCCTGCACCCCTCTTGCCTATTTCTGCACCCCTATTCCCTCTTTCTGCACCTCTCTTGCCTTTTTCTTCACCTCTCCTGCCTCTTTCTGCACTTCTCTTGCCTCTTTCTGCACCTCTGTTGCTTCTTTCTGCACCTCTTTCTTCTTTCTGCACCTCTTGTCTCTTTGTGCAATTCTGTCTCGTTGTGCACCTCTCATGTCTCTTTGTGCACCTCTCTTTCTTCTTTCTCCACTTCTCTTGCCTCTTTCTGCACCTCTGTTGCTTCTTTCTGCACTTCTCTTGCCTTTTTCTGCATTTCTGTTGCTTCTTTCTGCACTTCTCTTGCCTCTTTCTGCACCTCTGTTCCTTCCTTCTGCACTTCTCTTGCCTTTTTCTGCACCTCTCTTGCCTCTTCCTTCACCTCACTTGCTTCTTTCTTCACCCCTCTTGCCTCTTTCTGCACCCCTGTTCCCTCTTACTGCACCCCTGTTCCCTCTTACTGCACCTCTTCTCCCTGTTTTAGCACCTCTGTTGCTTCTTTCTGCACTTCTCTTGCTTCTTTCTGCAGCTCTGTTGCTTCTTCCAGCACCCTCTTGCCTCTTTCTGCACACTTCTTCCCTCTTTGTGCACCTCTCTTGCCTCTTTCTGCACCTCTCTTGCCTCTTACTGCAGTTCTCTTACCTCTTTCTGCACCTCTGTTGCTTGTTTCTGCACATTTCTAGCCTCTTTCTGCACCCCTCTTGCCTCTTTTTGCACCCTTCTTCCCTCTTTCTGCACCCCTCTTGCCTCTTTCTGCACCCTTCTTCCCCCTTTGTGCACCTCTCTTGCCTCTATCTGCACCCCTCTTGCCTCTTTCTGCACCTCTGTTGCTTGTTTCTGCACTTCTCCTGCCTCTTTCTGCACCTCTCTTGCCTGTTTCTGCAGTTCTCTTGCCTCTTTCTGCACCCCTCTTGCCTCTTTCTGCACCTCAGTTGGTTCTTTCTGCATGTCTCTTGCCTCTTTCTGCACCTCCGTTGCTTCTTTCTGCACCCCTCTTGCTTTTTCTGCATCTCTTTTGCTTCTTTCTGCACCCCTCTTGCCTCTTTCTGCACCCCTCTTTCCTTTTTCTGCACCTCTCTCTAGCCTGTTTCTGCAATTCTCTTGCCTCTTTCTGCAGGTCTCTTGCTTCCTTTTGGGCCTCTGTTGTTTCTTTCAGCACTTCTCTGGGCTATTTCTGCACCCCTCTTGACTGTTTCTGCACCTCACATGCCTCTTTCTCCACCACTCTTGCCTCTTTCTGTACTTCTCCTGCCTCCTATGCACCTCACTTACCTCTTTCTGCACTTCTCTTGCTTTTTTCTGCACCTCTCTCGTTTCTTTCTGCAACTCTGTCTCTTTCATCACTTCTATTGCTTCTTTCTATACCTCTGTTGCTTCTTTCAGCACTTCTCTTGGCTATTTCTGCACCCCTCTTGCCTTTTTCTGCACCTCACATGACTCTTTCTCCACCTCTCTTGCCTGTTTCTGCACTTCTCCTGCCTCTTTATGTACCTCACTTGCCTCTTTCTGCACTTCTCTTGCCTGTTTCTGCACCTCTGTTGCTTCTTTCTGCACCTCTTTCTTCTTTCTGCACCTCTCTTGTCTCTTTGTGCAACTCTGTCTCGTTGTGCACCTCTCATGTCTCTTTGTGCACCTCTCTTTCTTCTTTCTCCACTTCTCTTGCCTCTTTCTGCACCTCCGTTGCTTCTTTCTGCACTTCTCTTGCCTTTTTCTGCATTTCTGTTGCTTCTTTCTGCACTTCTCTTGCCTCTTTCTGCACCTCTGTTCCTTCCTTCTGCACTTCTCTTGCCTTTTTCTGCACCTCTCTTGCCTCTTCCTTCACCTCACTTGCTTCTTTCTTCACCCCTCTTTCCTCTTTCTGCACCCCTGTTCCCTCTTACTGCACCCCTGTTCCCTCTTACTGCACCTCTTCTCCCTGTTTTAGCACCTCTGTTGCTTCTTTCTGCACTTCTCTTGCTTCTTTCTGCAGCTCTGTTGCTTCTTCCAGCACCCCTCTTGCCTCTTTCTGCACACTTCTTCCCTCTTTGTGCACCTCTCTTGCCTCTTTCTGCACCTCTCTTGCCTCTTACTACAGTTCTCTTACCTCTTTCTGCACCTCTGTTGCTTGTTTCTGCACATTTCTAGCCTCTTTCTGCACCCCTCTTGCCTCTTTTTGCACCCTTCTTCCCTCTTTCTGCACCCCTCTTGCCTCTTTCTGCACCCTTCTTCCCCCTTTGTGCACCTCTCTTGCCTCTATCTGCACCCCTCTTGCCTCTTTCTGCACCTCTGTTGCTTGTTTCTGCACTTCTCCTGCCTCTTTCTGCACCTCTGTTGCTTGTTTCTGCACTTCTCCTGCCTCTTTCTGCACCTCTCTTGCCTGTTTCTGCAGTTCTCTTGCCTCTTTCTGCACCCCTCTTGCCTCTTTCTGCACCTCAGTTGGTTCTTTCTGCATGTCTCTTGCCTCTTTCTGCACCTCTGTTGCTTCTTTCTGCACCCCTCTTGCTTTTTCTGCATCTCTTTTGCTTCTTTCTGCACCCCTCTTGCCTCTTTCTGCACCCCTCTTTCCTTTTTCTGCACCTCTCTCTAGCCTGTTTCTGCAATTCTCTTGCCTCTTTCTGCAGGTCTCTTGCTTCCTTTTGCGCCTCTGTTGTCTCTTTCAGCACTTCTATTGCTTCTTTCTATACCTCTGTTGCTTCTTTCAGCACTTCTCTTGGCTATTTCTGCACCCCTCTTGCCTGTTTCTGCACCTCACATGACTCTTTCTCCACCTCTCTTGCCTATTTCTGCACTTCTCTTGCCTGTTTCTGCACCTCACATGCCTCTTTCTGCAGCTCTCTTGCCTCTTTCTGCACTTCTTCTGCCTTTTTATGCCCCCTGTTGCTTCTTTCGCCACTTATCTTGCTTCTTTCTGCACCTCTCTTGCTTCTTTCAGCACCCTCTTTCCTCTTTGTGCACCTCTCTTGCCTCTTTCTGCACCTCACTTGCCTCTTTCTGCCTTTCTCTTGCCTCTTTCTTCACCTCTGTTGCTTCTTTCTGCATCCCTCTTGCCTTTTTCTGCACCCTTCTTCACGCACCCCTCTTGCCTCTTTCTGCACCCTTCTTCCCTCTTTCTGCACCCCTCTTGCCTCTTTCTGCACCCTTCTTCCCTCTTTCTGCACCTCTCTTGCCTCTATCTGCACCCCTCTTGCCTCTTTCTGCACCTCTTTTTGCTTGTTTCTGCACTTCTGCGTCTTGCTGCACCTCTCTTGCCTGTTTCTGCAGTTCTCTTGCCTCTTTCTGCACCTCTGTTGCTTCTTTCTGCACTCCTGTTGCCTCTTTCTGCACCCCTCTTGCCTCTTTCTGCACCTCCGTTGGTTCTTTTTGCACGTCTCTTGCTTTTTTCCGCACCCCTCTTGCCTCTTTCTGCACCCCTCTTTCCTCTTTCTGCACCTCTCTCTAGCCTCTTTCTGCACTTCTTCTGCCTTTTTATGCACCTCTGTTGCTTCTTTCGCCACTTGTCTTGCTTCTTTCTGCACCTCTCGTGCTTCTTTCAGCACCCCTCTTCCCTCTTTGTGCACCTCTCTTGCCTCTTTCTGCAGTTCTCTTGCCTCTTTCTTCACCTCTGTTGCTTCTTTCTGCACCCCTCTTGCCTCTTTCCGCACCCCTTCTTCTGTCTTTCTGCACCCCTCTTGCCTCTTTCTGCACCCTTCTTCCCCGTGTACACATCTCTTGCCTCTTTCTGCACCCCTCTTGCCTCTTTCTGCACCTCTGTTGCTTCTTTCTGCACTCTCTTGCTTCTTTCTTTACCTATATTTCTTCTTTCTGCACCTCTATTGCTTCTTTGCGCACCTCTCTTGCTCCTGTCTGCACCCCTGTTCCTTCTTTCTGCACCTCTTTTGCCTGTTTCTGCACTTCTCTTTCCTCTTTCTGCACCCCCTTGCCTCTTGCCTCTTTCGGCACCTCTGTTTGTACTTTCTGTACCTCTCTTGCTTTTTCCTGCACCTCTCTTGCGTCTTTCTGCACCCCTCTTGCCTCTTTCTGCACCTCTCTTTCCTCTTTCTGCACCCCTCTTTCCTCTTTCTGCACCCCTCGTTCCTCTTTTTGCAACTCCCTTGCATTTTTCTGCAGTTCTCTTGCCTGTTTCAGCACCTCTGTTGCTTCTTTCTGCACTTCTCCTGCCTCTTTCTGCACCCCTCTTGCCTGTTTCTGCACCTCTCTTGCCTCTTTCTGCACTTCTTGCCTGTGTCTGCAACCTCACATGCCTCTTTCTGCACCTCTCTTGCCTCTTTCTGCACTTCTTCTGCCTTTTTCTGCACCTCTGTTGCTTCTTTCGGCACTTGTCTTGCTTCTTTCTGCACCTCTCTTGCTTCTTTCAGCACCCCTCTTGCCTCTTTCTGTACCCTTCTTCCCTCTTTGTGCACCTCTCTTGCCTCTTTGTGCACCTCACTTGCCTTTCTGCAGTTCCCTTGCCTCTTTCTTCACCTCTGTTGCTTCTTTCTGCACTTCTCCTGCCTGTTTCTGCACCTCTCTTGCCTCTTTCTGCACTTCTTGCCTGTGTCTGCACCTCACATGCCTCTTTCTGCACCCCTCTTGCCTCTTTCTGCACCCTTCTTCCCTCTTTCTGCACCCCTCTTGCCTCTTTCTGCACCCTTCTACCCCTGTGTACACATCTCTTGCCTCTTTCTGCACCTCTGTTGCTTCTTTCTGCACGTCTCTTGCTTCTTTCTGCAACTATATATCTTCTTTCTGCACCTCTATTGCTTCTTTGTGCACCTCTCTTGCTCCTGTCTGCACCCCTGTTCCTTCTTTCTGCACCTGTTTGTACTTTCTGCACTTCTCTTGCTTTTTCCTGCATCTCTCTTGCGTCTTTCTGCACCCCTCTTGCCTCTTTCTGCATCCCTCTTTCTGCAACTCCCTTGCCTTTTTCTGCAGTTCTCTTGCCTCCTTCTACACCTCTGTTGCATCTTTCAGCACTTCTCCTGCCTCTTTCTGCACCCCTCTTGCCTGTTTCTGCACCTCACTTGCCTCTTTCTGCACCTCTCTTGTCTGTTTCTGTAGTTTTCTTGACTCTTTCTGCACCTTACTTGCCTCTTTCTACACTTCTTTTGCTTTTTTCTGCACCTCTCTTGTTTCTGTCTGCACCTCTCTTGGTCTCGTCACTTATCCTGCTTCTTTCTACACCTCTGTTGCTTCTTTAAACACTTCTGTTGCCTCTTTCTGCATTCTCTTGCCTCTTTCTGCACCTCACTTGCTTCTTTCTGCACCCCTTTTGCCTCTTTCTGCACCCCTGTTCCCTCTTTCTGTACCTCTCCTGCCTGTTTCTGCACCTCTCTTGCCTCTTTTCTGCACTTCTCTTGCCTCTTTCTGCACCTCCATTGCTTCTTTCTGCACCTCTCTTGCTTGTTTCTGCACCCCTCTTGCCTCTTTCTGTACCCTTCTTCCCTCTTTGTGCACCTCTCTTGCCTCTTTCTGCAGATCTCTTCCCTCTTTCTGCACCTCTGTTGCTTCTTTCTGCACCTCTGTTGCTTCTTTCTGCACTTCTCTTGCCTCTTTCTGCACTTCTGTTGGTTCTCTCTGTTGCTTATTTCTGCACTTTTTTTGCTTCTTTCTGCACTTCTCTTGCTTCTTTGAGCACCCCTCTTGCCTCTTTCTGCCCCCTTCTTCCCTCTTTCTGCACCCCTCTTTCTTCTTTGTGCAACTCTCTTGCCTCTTTCTGCAGTTCTCTTGCCTCCTTCTGCACCTCTGTTGCTTCTTTCTGCACTTCTACTGCCTCTTTCTGCACCTTACTTGCCTCTTTCTGCACTTCTCTTGTTTTTTCTGCACCTCTCTTGCTTCTTTCTGCACCCTCTTGCCTTTTTCTGCACCCTTCTTCCCTCTTTCTGCACCCCTCTTGCCTCTTTCTGCACCCTTCTTCCCCCTTTGTGCACCTCTTGCCTCTATCTGCACCCCTCTTGCCTCTTTCTGCACCTCTGTTGCTTGTTTCTGCACTTCTTCTTGCCTCTTTCTGCATTGCTGCTCTGTTGCTTCTTTCTACACTTCTCTTTCTTCTTTCTGCACCTCTCTTGCCTGTTTCTGCACCTCTCTTGCCTCTTTCTGCAGTTCTCTTACTTCTTTCTGCACCTCTTGCTTCTTTCTGCACCTCTCTTGCCTCTTTCTGCAACTACGTTCCCTCTTTCTGCAACTCTCTTGCCTGTTTCTGCAACTCTTGCCTCTTTCTGCAGTTCACTTTCCTCCTTCTGCATCTCTTGCTTCTTTCTGCACTTCTATTGCCTCTTTCTGCCCCCTCATGCCTCTTTCTGCACCCCTATTGCCTCCTTCTGCAACTCACTTGCCTCTTTCTGCACTTCTCTTGCTTTTCTCTGCACCTCTCTTGTTTCTTTCAGCAACTCCCTTGTTTCTTTCATCACTTCTCTTGCTTCTTTCTGCACATCTGTTGCTTCTTTCAGCACTTCTTTTGCCTGTTTCTGCAGCTCTGTTGCCTCTTTCTGCAGTTCTCTTGCTTCTTTCTGCACTTCAGGCCTCTTTCTGCATCCCTCTTGCCCGTTCCTGCACCTCACTTGCCTCTTTCTGCAACTCACTTGCCTCTTTCTGCACTTCTCTTGCTTTTCTCTGCACCTCTCTTGTTTCTTTCAGCAACTCCCTTGTTTCTTTCATCACTTCTCTTGCTTCTTTCTGCACATCTGTTGCTTCTTTCAGCACTTCTTTTGCTTCTTTCTGCACTTGTATTGCCTCTTTCTCCCCTGTTGCTTCTTTCAGCACTTCTCTTGCCTGTTTCTGCACGTCTCTTGCCTCTTTCTACACCTCTCTTGCCTTTATCTGAACCTCTGTTGCTTCTTTCAGCACTTCCCTCGCCTCTTTCTGCACCCCTCTTGCTTCTTTCTACACCTATGTTGGTTCTGTCTGCACTTCTCTTGCTTCTTTCTGCACCTCTCTTGCCTCTTTCTGCACTTCTCTTGCCTCCTTCTGCACCTCTGTTGCTTCTTTCTGCACTTCTCTTGCCTCTCTCTGTATACCTCTTGCCTGCTTCTGCACCTCACCTGCCTCTTTCTGTACCTCTCTTGCTTCTTTCTGCACCTCACTTGCCTCTTTCTGCACCTCACTTGCCTCTTTCTGCACTTCTCTTGCTTTGTTCTGCACCTCTCATTTCTTTCTGCAACTCTGTTGTCTCTTTCATCACTTCTCTTGTTTCTTTCTGCACCACTGTGGCTTTTTCAGCACTTCTCTTGCCTCTTTTTGCCCTTCTCGTGCCTGTTTCTGTGCCTCTCTTGCCTCTTTCTGTACCTCTCTTCCCTCTTTCTGTACCCTATTGCCTCTTTCTGCACCCCTCTTGCCTCTTTCTGCACCTCTGTTCCCTCTTTCTGCACATCCTTTGCCTGTTTCCGCACCTGTCTTGCCTCTTTCTGACCTTCTCTTGCCTCTTTCTACACCTCTGTTGCTTTTTTCTGCACTTCTCTTGCCTCTTTCTGCATTGCTGCTCTGTTGCTTCTTTCTACACTTCTCTTTCTTCTCTCTGCACCTCTCTTGCCTGTTTCTGCACCTCTCTTGCCTCTTTCTGCAGTTCTCTTGCTTCTTTCTGCACCTCTTGCTTCTTTCTGCACCTCTCTTGCCTCTTTCTGCAACTACGTTCCCTCTTTCTGCACCTCTCTTGCCTGTTTCTGCAACTCTCTTGCCTCTTTCTGCAGTTCACTTGCCTCCTTCTGCATCTCTTGCTTCTTTCTGCACTTCTATTGCCTCTTTCTGCCCCCTCATGCCTCTTTCTGCACCTCTATTGCCTCCTTCTGCACTTCTCTTGCTTTTTCTGTACCTCTCTTGCTTCTTCCTGCACCCCTCTTGCCTATTTCTGCACCCTCTTGCCTATTTCTGCACCCCTCTTCCCTCTTTCTGCACCTCTCTTGCCTCTTTCTTCACCTCTCTTGCCTCTCTCTGCACTTCTCTTGCCTCTTTCTGCACCTCTGTTGCCTCTTTCTGCACCGCTCTTTCTTCTTTCTGCACCTCTCTTGTCTCTTTGTGCAACTTCTCTTGCCTCTTTCTGCACCTCCGTTGCTTCTTTCTGCACTTATCTTGCCTTTCTCTGCATTTCTGTTGCTTCTTTCTGCACTTCTCTTGCCTCTTTCTGCATTTCTGTTCCTTCTTTCTGCACTTCTCTTGGCTTTTTCTGCATTTCTATTGCTTCTTTCTGCTCTTCTCTTGCCTCTTTCCACACCTCCATTGCTTCTTTCTTCACTTCTCTTGCCTTTTTCTGCATTTCTGTTGTTTCTTTCTGCTCCTCTGTTGCTTCTTTCTGCATCTCTGATGCTTCTTTCTGCACCTCTATTGCTTCTTTGTGCACTTCTCTTGCCTCTTTCTGACCTTCACCTACCTCTTTCTGCACTTCTCTTGCCTCTTTCTACATTGCTGCTCTGTTGCTTCTTTCTGTACTTCTCTTGCTTCTTTCTGCACCTCTCTTGCTTTTTTCTGCACCTCTCTTGTTTCTTTCTGCAACTCTCTTGTCTCTTTCATCACTTATATTCCTTCTTTCTATACCTCTGTTGCTTCTTTCAAAACTTCTCTTGGCTATTTCTGCATCCCTCTTGCCTGTTTCTGCAACCCTCTTTCCTCTTTCTGCACCTCTCTCGCCTGTTTCTGCAACTCTCTTGCCTCCTTCTGCACCTCTGTTGCTTCTTTCAGCACTTCTCTTGGCTATCTCTGCACCCCTTTGCCTGTTTCTGCACCCCTCTTGCCTGTTTCTGCACCTCACTTGCCTCTTTCTGCACCTTGCTTGCCTCTTTCTGTACTTCTCCTGCCTCTTTCTGGACTTCTCGCTTTTTTCTGCACCTCTCGTTTCTTTCTGCAACTCTCTTGTCTCATCACTTCTATTGCTTCTTTCTATACCTCTGCTGCCTCTTTCAGTACTTCTCTTGCCTCTTTCTGCACTTCTCTTGCCTGTTTCTGTACCTCTCTTGCCTGTTTCTGCACCTCTCTTGCCTCTTCCTTCACCTCACTTGCTTCTTTCTTCACCCCTCTTGCCTCTTTCTGCACCCCTGTTCCCTCTTTCTGCACCTCTTCTGCCTGTTTTAGCACCTCTGTTGCTTCTTTCTGCACTTCTCTTGCTTCTTTCTGTACCTCTCTTGCTTCTCTCTGCACCCCTCTTGCCTCTTTCTGCACCCCTCTTCCCTCTTTCTGCACTTCTCTTGCCTCCTTCTGCACCTGTTGCTTCTTTCTGCACTTCTCTTGCCTCTTTCTGTACCCCTCTTGCCTGCTTCTGCACCTCACTTGCCTCTTTCTGTAGCTCTCTTGCTTCTTTCTGCACCTCACTTGCCTCTTTTTGCACTTCTCTTGCTTTGTTCTGCACCTCTTATTTCTTTCTGCAACTCTGTTGTCTCTTTCATCACTTCTCTTGTTTCTTTCTGCACCACCGTTGCTTTTTTCAGCACTTCTCTTGCCTCTTTTTGCCCTTCTCTTGCCTGTTTCTGTGCCTCTCTTGCCTCTTTCTGCACCTCTCTTCCCTATTTCTGTACCCTATTGCCTCTTTCTGCACCCCTCTTGCCTCTTTCTGCACCTGTTCCCTTTTTCTGCACATCCTTTGCCTGTTTCCGCACCTGTCTTGCCTCTTCCTGCACTTCTTGCCTCTTTCTGACCTTCTCTTGCCTCTTTCTACACCTCTGTTGCTTTTTTCTGCACTTCTCTTGCCTCTTTCTGCATTGCTGCTCTGTTGCTTCTTTCTGCACTTCTTTCTTTCTGCACCTCTTGCCTCTTTCTGCAGTTCTCTTGCTTCTTTCTGCACCTCTTGCTTCTTTCTGCACCTCTCTTGCCTGTTTCTGCAACTCTCTTGCCTCCTTCTGTTGTTTCTTTCAGCACTTCTCTGGGCTATTTCTGCACCCCTCTTGACTGTTTCTGCACCTCACATGCCTCTTTCTCCACCACTCTTGCCTCTTTCTGTACTTCTCCTGCCTCCTATGCACCTCACTTACCTCTTTCTGCACTTCTCTTGCTTTTTTCTGCACCTCTCTCGTTTCTTTCTGCAACTCTGTCTCTTTCATCACTTCTATTGCTTCTTTCTATACCTCTGTTGCTTCTTTCAGCACTTCTCTAGGCTATTTCTGCACCCCTCTTGCCTGTTTCTGCACCTCACATGACTCTTTCTCCACCGCTCTTGCCTGTTTCTGCACTTCTCCTGCCTCTTTATGTACCTCACTTGCCTCTTTCTGCACTTCTCTTGCCTGTTTCTGCACCTCTGTTGCTTCTTTCTGCACCTCTTTCTTCTTTCTGCACCTCTCTTGTCTCTTTGTGCAACTCTGTCTCGTTGTGCACCTCTCATGTCTCTTTGTGCACCTCTCTTTCTTCTTTCTCCACTTCTCTTGCCTTTCTGCACCTCCGTTGCTTCTTTCTGCACTTCTCTTGCCTTTTTCTGCATTTCTGTTGCTTCTTTCTGCACTTCTCTTGCCTCTTTCTGCACCTCTGTTCCTTCCTTCTGCACTTCTCTTGCCTTTTTCTGCACCTCTCTTGCCTCTTCCTTCACCTCACTTGCTTCTTTCTTCACCCCTCTTTCCTCTTTCTGCACCCCTGTTCCCTCTTACTGCACCCCTGTTCCCTTTTACTGCACCTCTTCTCCCTGTTTTAGCACCTCTGTTGCTTCTTTCTGCACTTCTCTTGCTTCTTTCTGCAGCTCTGTTGCTTCTTCCAGCACCCCTCTTGCCTCTTTCTGCACACTTCTTCCCTCTTTGTGCACCTCTCTTGCCTCTTTCTGCACCTCTCTTGCCTCTTACTGCAGTTCTCTTACCTCTTTCTGCACCTCTGTTGCTTGTTTCTGCACATTTCTAGCCTCTTTCTGCACCCCTCTTGCCTCTTTTTGCACCCTTCTTCCCTCTTTCTGCACCCCTCTTGCCTCTTTCTGCACCCTTCTTCCCCCTTTGTGCACCTCTCTTGCCTCTATCTGCACCCCTCTTGCCTCTTTCTGCACCTCTGTTGCTTGTTTCTGCACTTCTCCTGCCTCTTTCTGCACCTCTCTTGCCTGTTTCTGCAGTTCTCTTGCCTCTTTCTGCACCCCTCTTGCCTCTTTCTGCACCTCAGTTGGTTCTTTCTGCATGTCTCTTGCCTCTTTCTGCACCTCCGTTGCTTCTTTCTGCACCCCTCTTGCTTTTTTCTGCATCTCTTTTGCTTCTTTCTGCACCCCTCTTGCCTCTTTCTGCACCCCTCTTTCCTTTTTCTGCACCTCTCTCTAGCCTGTTTCTGCAATTCTCTTGCCTCTTTCTGCAGGTCTCTTGCTTCCTTTTGCGCCTCTGTTGTCTCTTTCAGCACTTCTATTGCTTCTTTCTATACCTCTGTTGCTTCTTTCAGCACTTCTCTTGGCTATTTCTGCACCCCTCTTGCCTGTTTCTGCACCTCACATGACTCTTTCTCCACCTCTCTTGCCTATTTCTGCACTTCTCTTGCCTGTTTCTGCACCTCACATGCCTCTTTCTGCAGCTCTCTTGCCTCTTTCTGCACTTCTTCTGCCTTTTTATGCCCCCTGTTGCTTCTTTCGCCACTTATCTTGCTTCTTTCTGCACCTCTCTTGCTTCTTTCAGCACCCTCTTTCCTCTTTGTGCACCTCTCTTGCCTCTTTCTGCACCTCACTTGCCTCTTTCTGCCTTTCTCTTGCCTCTTTCTTCACCTCTGTTGCTTCTTTCTGCATCCCTCTTGCCTTTTTCTGCACCCTTCTTCCCGCACCCCTCTTGCCTCTTTCTGCACCCTTCTTCCCTCTTTCTGCACCCCTCTTGCCTCTTTCTGCACCCTTCTTCCCTCTTTCTGCACCTCTCTTGCCTCTATCTGCACCCCTCTTGCCTCTTTCTGCACCTCTTTTGCTTGTTTCTGCACTTCTGCGTCTTGCTGCACCTCTCTTGCCTGTTTCTGCAGTTCTCTTGCCTCTTTCTGCACCTCTGTTGCTTCTTTCTGCACTCCTGTTGCCTCTTTCTGCACCCCTCTTGCCTCTTTCTGCACCTCCGTTGGTTCTTTTGCACGTCTCTTGCTTTTTTCCGCACCCCTCTTGCCTCTTTCTGCACCCCTCTTTCCTCTTTCTGCACCTCTCTCTAGCCTCTTTCTGCACTTCTTCTGCCTTTTTATGCACCTCTGTTGCTTCTTTCGCCACTTGTCTTGCTTCTTTCTGCACCTCTCTTGCTTCTTTCAGCACCCCTCTTCCCTCTTTGTGCACCTCTCTTGCCTCTTTCTGCAGTTCTCTTGCCTCTTTCTTCACCTCTGTTGCTTCTTTCTGCACCCCTCTTGCCTCTTTCCGCACCCTTCTTCTGTCTTTCTGCACCCCTCTTGCCTCTTTCTGCACCCTTCTTCCCCGTGTACACATCTCTTGCCTCTTTCTGCACCCCTCTTGCCTCTTTCTGCACCTCTGTTGCTTCTTTCTGCACTCTCTTGCTTCTTTCTTTACCTATATTTCTTCTTTCTGCACCTCTATTGCTTCTTTGCGCACCTCTCTTGCTCCTGTCTGCACCCCTGTTCCTTCTTTCTGCACCTCTTTTGCCTGTTTCTGCACTTCTCTTTCCTCTTTCTGCACCCCCTTGCCTCTTGCCTCTTTCGGCACCTCTGTTTGTACTTTCTGTACCTCTCTTGCTTTTTCCTGCACCTCTCTTGCGTCTTTCTGCACCCCTCTTGCCTCTTTCTGCACCTCTCTTTCCTCTTTCTGCACCCCTCTTTCCTCTTTCTGCACCCCTCGTTCCTCTTTTTGCAACTCCCTTGCATTTTTCTGCAGTTCTCTTGCCTGTTTCAGCACCTCTGTTGCTTCTTTCTGCACTTCTCCTGCCTCTTTCTGCACCCCTCTTGCCTGTTTCTGCACCTCTCTTGCCTCTTTCTGCACTTCTTGCCTGTGTCTGCAACCTCACATGCCTCTTTCTGCACCTCTCTTGCCTCTTTCTGCACTTCTTCTGCCTTTTTCTGCACCTCTGTTGCTTCTTTCGGCACTTGTCTTGCTTCTTTCTGCACCTCTCTTGCTTCTTTCAGCACCCCTCTTGCCTCTTTCTGTACCCTTCTTCCCTCTTTGTGCACCTCTTTTGCCTCTTTGTGCACCTCACTTGCCTTTCTGCAGTTCCCTTGCCTCTTTCTTCACCTCTGTTGCTTCTTTCTGCACTTCTCCTGCCTGTTTCTGCACCTCTCTTGCCTCTTTCTGCACTTCTTGCCTGTGTCTGCACCTCACATGCCTCTTTCTGCACCCCTCTTGCCTCTTTCTGCACCCTTCTACCCCTGTGTACACATCTCTTGCCTCTTTCTGCACCTCTGTTGCTTCTTTCTGCACGTCTCTTGCTTCTTTCTGCAACTATATATCTTCTTTCTGCACCTCTATTGCTTCTTTGTGCACCTCTCTTGCTCCTGTCTGCACCCCTGTTCCTTCTTTCTGCACCTGTTTGTACTTTCTGCACTTCTCTTGCTTTTTCCTGCATCTCTCTTGCGTCTTTCTGCACCCCTCTTGCCTCTTTCTGCATCCCTCTTTCTGCAACTCCCTTGCCTTTTTCTGCAGTTCTCTTGCCTCCTTCTACACCTCTGTTGCATCTTTCAGCACTTCTCCTGCCTCTTTCTGCACCCCTCTTGCCTGTTTCTGCACCTCACTTGCCTCTTTCTGCACCTCTCTTGTCTGTTTCTGTAGTTTTCTTGACTCTTTCTGCACCTTACTTGCCTCTTTCTACACTTCTTTTGCTTTTTTCTGCACCTCTCTTGTTTCTGTCTGCACCTCTCTTGGTCTCGTCACTTATCCTGCTTCTTTCTACACCTCTGTTGCTTCTTTAAACACTTCTGTTGCCTCTTTCTGCATTCTCTTGCCTCTTTCTGCACCTCACTTGCTTCTTTCTGCACCCTTTTGCCTCTTTCTGCACCCCTGTTCCCTCTTTCTGTACCTCTCCTGCCTGTTTCTGCACCTCTCTTGCCTCTTTTCTGCACTTCTCTTGCCTCTTTCTGCACCTCCATTGCTTCTTTCTGCACCTCTCTTGCTTGTTTCTGCACCCCTCTTGCCTCTTTCTGTACCCTTCTTCCCTCTTTGTGCACCTCTCTTGCCTCTTTCTGCAGATCTCTTCCCTCTTTCTGCACCTCTGTTGCTTCTTTCTGCACCTCTGTTGCTTCTTTCTGCACTTCTCTTGCCTCTTTCTGCACTTCTGTTGGTTCTCTCTGTTGCTTATTTCTGCACTTTTTTGCTTCTTTCTGCACTTCTCTTGCTTCTTTGAGCACCCCTCTTGCCTCTTTCTGCCCCCTTCTTCCCTCTTTCTGCACCCCTCTTTCTTCTTTGTGCAACTCTCTTGCCTCTTTCTGCAGTTCTCTTGCCTCCTTCTGCACCTCTGTTGCTTCTTTCTGCACTTCTACTGCCTCTTTCTGCACCTTACTTGCCTCTTTCTGCACTTCTCTTGTTTTTTTCTGCACCTCTCTTGCTTCTTTCTGCACCCCTCTTGCCTTTTTCTGCACCCTTCTTCCCTCTTTCTGTACCCCTCTTGCCTCTTTCTGCACCCTTCTTCCCCCTTTGTGCACCTCTTGCCTCTATCTGCACCCCTCTTGCCTCTTTCTGCACCTCTGTTGCTTGTTTCTGCACTTCTTCTTGCCTCTTTCTGCATTGCTGCTCTGTTGCTTCTTTCTACACTTCTCTTTCTTCTTTCTGCACCTCTCTTGCCTGTTTCTGCACCTCTCTTGCCTCTTTCTGCAGTTCTCTTACTTCTTTCTGCACCTCTTGCTTCTTTCTGCACCTCTCTTGCCTCTTTCTGCAACTACGTTCCCTCTTTCTGCAACTCTCTTGCCTGTTTCTGCAACTCTTGCCTCTTTCTGCAGTTCACTTGCCTCCTTCTGCATCTCTTGCTTCTTTCTGCACTTCTATTGCCTCTTTCTGCCCCCTCATGCCTCTTTCTGCACCCCTATTGCCTCCTTCTGCAACTCACTTGCCTCTTTCTGCACTTCTCTTGCTTTTCTCTGCACCTCTCTTGTTTCTTTCAGCAACTCCCTTGTTTCTTTCATCACTTCTCTTGCTTCTTTCTGCACATCTGTTGCTTCTTTCAGCACTTCTTTTGCCTGTTTCTGCAGCTCTGTTGCCTCTTTCTGCAGTTCTCTTGCTTCTTTCTGCACTTCAGGCCTCTTTCTGCATCCCTCTTGCCCGTTCCTGCACCTCACTTGCCTCTTTCTGCAACTCACTTGCCTCTTTCTGCACTTCTCTTGCTTTTCTCTGCACCTCTCTTGTTTCTTTCAGCAACTCCCTTGTTTCTTTCATCACTTCTCTTGCTTCTTTCTGCACATCTGTTGCTTCTTTCAGCACTTCTTTTGCTTCTTTCTGCACTTGTATTGCCTCTTTCTCCCCTGTTGCTTCTTTCAGCACTTCTCTTGCCTGTTTCTGCACGTCTCTTGCCTCTTTCTACACCTCTCTTGCCTTTATCTGAACCTCTGTTGCTTCTTTCAGCACTTCCCTCGCCTCTTTCTGCACCCCTCTTGCTTCTTTCTACACCTATGTTGGTTCTGTCTGCACTTCTCTTGCTTCTTTCTGCACCTCTCTTGCCTCTTTCTGCACTTCTCTTGCCTCCTTCTGCACCTCTGTTGCTTCTTTCTGCACTTCTCTTGCCTCTCTCTGTATACCTCTTGCCTGCTTCTGCACCTCACTTGCCTCTTTCTGTACCTCTCTTGCTTCTTTCTGCACCTCACTTGCCTCTTTCTGCACCTCACTTGCCTCTTTCTGCACTTCTCTTGCTTTGTTCTGCACCTCTCATTTCTTTCTGCAACTCTGTTGTCTCTTTCATCACTTCTCTTGTTTCTTTCTGCACCACTGTGGCTTTTTCAGCACTTCTCTTGCCTCTTTTTGCCCTTCTCGTGCCTGTTTCTGTGCCTCTCTTGCCTCTTTCTGTACCTCTCTTCCCTCTTTCTGTACCCTATTGCCTCTTTCTGCACCCCTCTTGCCTCTTTCTGCACCTCTGTTCCCTCTTTCTGCACATCCTTTGCCTGTTTCCGCACCTGTCTTGCCTCTTTCTGACCTTCTCTTGCCTCTTTCTACACCTCTGTTGCTTTTTTCTGCACTTCTCTTGCCTCTTTCTGCATTGCTGCTCTGTTGCTTCTTTCTACACTTCTCTTTCTTCTCTCTGCACCTCTCTTGCCTGTTTCTGCACCTCTCTTGCCTCTTTCTGCAGTTCTCTTGCTTCTTTCTGCACCTCTTGCTTCTTTCTGCACCTCTCTTGCCTCTTTCTGCAACTACGTTCCCTCTTTCTGCACCTCTCTTGCCTGTTTCTGCAACTCTCTTGCCTCTTTCTGCAGTTCACTTGCCTCCTTCTGCATCTCTTGCTTCTTTCTGCACTTCTATTGCCTCTTTCTGCCCCCTCATGCCTCTTTCTGCACCCCTATTGCCTCCTTCTGCACTTCTCTTGCTTTTTTCTGTACCTCTCTTGCTTCTTCCTGCACCCTCTTGCCTATTTCTGCACCCCTCTTGCCTATTTCTGCACCCCTCTTCCCTCTTTCTGCACCTCTCTTGCCTCTTTCTTCACCTCTCTTGCCTCTCTCTGCACTTCTCTTGCCTCTTTCTGCACCTCTGTTGCCTCTTTCTGCACCGCTCTTTCTTCTTTCTGCACCTCTCTTGTCTCTTTGTGCAACTTCTCTTGCCTCTTTCTGCACCTCCGTTGCTTCTTTCTGCACTTATTTTGCCTTTCTCTGCATTTCTGTTGCTTCTTTCTGCACTTTTCTTGCCTCTTTCTGCATTTCTGTTCCTTCTTTCTGCACTTCTCTTGCCTTTTTCTGCATTTCTATTGCTTCTTTCTGCTCTTCTCTTGCCTCTTTCCACACCTCCATTGCTTCTTTCTTCACTTCTCTTGCCTTTTTCTGCATTTCTGTTGTTTCTTTCTGCTCCTCTGTTGCTTCTTTCTGCATCTCTGATGCTTCTTTCTGCACCTCTATTGCTTCTTTGTGCACTTCTCTTGCCTCTTTCTGACCTTCACCTACCTCTTTCTACACCTCTGTTGCTTCTTTCTGCACTTCTCTTGCCTCTTTCTACATTGCTGCTCTGTTGCTTCTTTCTGTACTTCTCTTGCTTCTTTCTGCACCTCTCTTGCTTTTTTCTGCACCTCTCTTGTTTCTTTCTGCAACTCTCTTGTCTCTTTCATCACTTATATTCCTTCTTTCTATACCTCTGTTGCTTCTTTCAAAACTTCTCTTGGCTATTTCTGCATCCCTCTTGCCTGTTTCTGCAACCCTCTTTCCTCTTTCTGCACCTCTCTCGCCTGTTTCTGCAACTCTCTTGCCTCCTTCTGCACCTCTGTTGCTTCTTTCAGCACTTCTCTTGGCTATCTCTGCACCCCTTTTGCCTGTTTCTGCACCCCTCTTGCCTGTTTCTGCACCTCACTTGCCTCTTTCTGCACCTTGCTTGCCTCTTTCTGTACTTCTCCTGCCTCTTTCTGGACTTCTCGCTTTTTTCTGCACCTCTCGTTTCTTTCTGCAACTCTCTTGTCTCATCACTTCTATTGCTTCTTTCTATACCTCTGCTGCCTCTTTCAGTACTTCTCTTGCCTCTTTCTGCACTTCTCTTGCCTGTTTCTGTACCTCTCTTGCCTGTTTCTGCACCTCTCTTGCCTCTTCCTTCACCTCACTTGCTTCTTTCTTCACCCCTCTTGCCTCTTTCTGCACCCCTGTTCCCTCTTTCTGCACCTCTTCTGCCTGTTTTAGCACCTCTGTTGCTTCTTTCTGCACTTCTCTTGCTTCTTTCTGTACCTCTCTTGCTTCTCTCTGCACCCCTCTTGCCTCTTTCTGCACCCCTCTTCCCTCTTTCTGCACTTCTCTTGCCTCCTTCTGCACCTGTTGCTTCTTTCTGCACTTCTCTTGCCTCTTTCTGTACCCCTCTTGCCTGCTTCTGCACCTCACTTGCCTCTTTCTTCACCTCTGTTGCTTCTTTCTGCACCCCTCTTGCCTCTTTCCGCACCCTTCTTCTGTCTTTCTGCACCCCTCTTGCCTCTTTCTGCACCCTTCTTCCCCGTGTACACATCTCTTGCCTCTTTCTGCACCCCTCTTGCCTCTTTCTGCACCTCTGTTGCTTCTTTCTGCACTCTCTTGCTTCTTTCTTTACCTATATTTCTTCTTTCTGCACCTCTATTGCTTCTTTGCGCACCTCTCTTGCTCCTGTCTGCACCCCTGTTCCTTCTTTCTGCACCTCTTTTGCCTGTTTCTGCACTTCTCTTTCCTCTTTCTGCACCCCCTTGCCTCTTGCCTCTTTCGGCACCTCTGTTTGTACTTTCTGTACCTCTCTTGCTTTTTCCTGCACCTCTCTTGCGTCTTTCTGCACCCCTCTTGCCTCTTTCTGCACCTCTCTTTCCTCTTTCTGCACCCCTCTTTCCTCTTTCTGCACCCCTCGTTCCTCTTTTTGCAACTCCCTTGCATTTTTCTGCAGTTCTCTTGCCTGTTTCAGCACCTCTGTTGCTTCTTTCTGCACTTCTCCTGCCTCTTTCTGCACCCCTCTTGCCTGTTTCTGCACCTCTCTTGCCTCTTTCTGCACTTCTTGCCTGTGTCTGCAACCTCACATGCCTCTTTCTGCACCTCTCTTGCCTCTTTCTGCACTTCTTCTGCCTTTTTCTGCACCTCTGTTGCTTCTTTCGGCACTTGTCTTGCTTCTTTCTGCACCCCTCTTGCCTCTTTCTGTACCCTTCTTCCCTCTTTGTGCACCTCTTTTGCCTCTTTGTGCACCTCACTTGCCTTTCTGCAGTTCCCTTGCCTCTTTCTTCACCTCTGTTGCTTCTTTCTGCACTTCTCCTGCCTGTTTCTGCACCTCTCTTGCCTCTTTCTGCACTTCTTGCCTGTGTCTGCACCTCACATGCCTCTTTCTGCACCCCTCTTGCCTCTTTCTGCACCCTTCTACCCCTGTGTACACATCTCTTGCCTCTTTCTGCACCTCTGTTGCTTCTTTCTGCACGTCTCTTGCTTCTTTCTGCAACTATATATCTTCTTTCTGCACCTCTATTGCTTCTTTGTGCACCTCTCTTGCTCCTGTCTGCACCCCTGTTCCTTCTTTCTGCACCTGTTTGTACTTTCTGCACTTCTCTTGCTTTTTCCTGCATCTCTCTTGCGTCTTTCTGCACCCCTCTTGCCTCTTTCTGCATCCCTCTTTCTGCAACTCCCTTGCCTTTTTCTGCAGTTCTCTTGCCTCCTTCTACACCTCTGTTGCATCTTTCAGCACTTCTCCTGCCTCTTTCTGCACCCCTCTTGCCTGTTTCTGCACCTCACTTGCCTCTTTCTGCACCTCTCTTGTCTGTTTCTGTAGTTTTCTTGACTCTTTCTGCACCTTACTTGCCTCTTTCTACACTTCTTTTGCTTTTTCTGCACCTCTCTTGTTTCTGTCTGCACCTCTCTTGGTCTCGTCACTTATCCTGCTTCTTTCTACACCTCTGTTGCTTCTTTAAACACTTCTGTTGCCTCTTTCTGCATTCTCTTGCCTCTTTCTGCACCTCACTTGCTTCTTTCTGCACCCTTTTGCCTCTTTCTGCACCCCTGTTCCCTCTTTCTGTACCTCTCCTGCCTGTTTCTGCACCTCTCTTGCCTCTTTTCTGCACTTCTCTTGCCTCTTTCTGCACCTCCATTGCTTCTTTCTGCACCTCTCTTGCTTGTTTCTGCACCCCTCTTGCCTCTTTCTGTACCCTTCTTCCCTCTTTGTGCACCTCTCTTGCCTCTTTCTGCAGATCTCTTCCCTCTTTCTGCACCTCTGTTGCTTCTTTCTGCACCTCTGTTGCTTCTTTCTGCACTTCTCTTGCCTCTTTCTGCACTTCTGTTGGTTCTCTCTGTTGCTTATTTCTGCACTTTTTTGCTTCTTTCTGCACTTCTCTTGCTTCTTTGAGCACCCCTCTTGCCTCTTTCTGCCCCCTTCTTCCCTCTTTCTGCACCCCTCTTTCTTCTTTGTGCAACTCTCTTGCCTCTTTCTGCAGTTCTCTTGCCTCCTTCTGCACCTCTGTTGCTTCTTTCTGCACTTCTACTGCCTCTTTCTGCACCTTACTTGCCTCTTTCTGCACTTCTCTTGTTTTTTTCTGCACCTCTCTTGCTTCTTTCTGCACCCCTCTTGCCTTTTTCTGCACCCTTCTTCCCTCTTTCTGTACCCCTCTTGCCTCTTTCTGCACCCTTCTTCCCCCTTTGTGTACCTCTTGCCTCTATCTGCACCCCTCTTGCCTCTTTCTGCACCTCTGTTGCTTGTTTCTGCACTTCTTCTTGCCTCTTTCTGCATTGCTGCTCTGTTGCTTCTTTCTACACTTCTCTTTCTTCTTTCTGCACCTCTCTTGCCTGTTTCTGCACCTCTCTTGCCTCTTTCTGCAGTTCTCTTACTTCTTTCTGCACCTCTTGCTTCTTTCTGCACCTCTCTTGCCTCTTTCTGCAACTACGTTCCCTCTTTCTGCAACTCTCTTGCCTGTTTCTGCAACTCTTGCCTCTTTCTGCAGTTCACTTGCCTCCTTCTGCATCTCTTGCTTCTTTCTGCACTTCTATTGCCTCTTTCTGCCCCCTCATGCCTCTTTCTGCACCCCTATTGCCTCCTTCTGCAACTCACTTGCCTCTTTCTGCACTTCTCTTGCTTTTCTCTGCACCTCTCTTGTTTCTTTCAGCAACTCCCTTGTTTCTTTCATCACTTCTCTTGCTTCTTTCTGCACATCTGTTGCTTCTTTCAGCACTTCTTTTGCCTGTTTCTGCAGCTCTGTTGCCTCTTTCTGCAGTTCTCTTGCTTCTTTCTGCACTTCAGGCCTCTTTCTGCATCCCTCTTGCCCGTTCCTGCACCTCACTTGCCTCTTTCTGCAACTCACTTGCCTCTTTCTGCACTTCTCTTGCTTTTCTCTGCACCTCTCTTGTTTCTTTCAGCAACTCCCTTGTTTCTTTCATCACTTCTCTTGCTTCTTTCTGCACATCTGTTGCTTCTTTCAGCACTTCTTTTGCTTCTTTCTGCACTTGTATTGCCTCTTTCTCCCCTGTTGCTTCTTTCAGCACTTCTCTTGCCTGTTTCTGCACGTCTCTTGCCTCTTTCTACACCTCTCTTGCCTTTATCTGAACCTCTGTTGCTTCTTTCAGCACTTCCCTCGCCTCTTTCTGCACCCCTCTTGCTTCTTTCTACACCTATGTTGGTTCTGTCTGCACTTCTCTTGCTTCTTTCTGCACCTCTCTTGCCTCTTTCTGCACTTCTCTTGCCTCCTTCTGCACCTCTGTTGCTTCTTTCTGCACTTCTCTTGCCTCTCTCTGTATACCTCTTGCCTGCTTCTGCACCTCACTTGCCTCTTTCTGTACCTCTCTTGCTTCTTTCTGCACCTCACTTGCCTCTTTCTGCACCTCACTTGCCTCTTTCTGCACTTCTCTTGCTTTGTTCTGCACCTCTCATTTCTTTCTGCAACTCTGTTGTCTCTTTCATCACTTCTCTTGTTTCTTTCTGCACCACTGTGGCTTTTTTCAGCACTTCTCTTGCCTCTTTTTGCCCTTCTCGTGCCTGTTTCTGTGCCTCTCTTGCCTCTTTCTGTACCTCTCTTGCCTCTTTCTGTACCTCTCTTCCCTCTTTCTGTACCCTATTGCCTCTTTCTGCACCCCTCTTGCCTCTTTCTGCACCTCTGTTCCCTCTTTCTGCACATCCTTTGCCTGTTTCCGCACCTGTCTTGCCTCTTTCTGACCTTCTCTTGCCTCTTTCTACACCTCTGTTGCTTTTTTCTGCACTTCTCTTGCCTCTTTCTGCATTGCTGCTCTGTTGCTTCTTTCTACACTTCTCTTTCTTCTCTCTGCACCTCTCTTGCCTGTTTCTGCACCTCTCTTGCCTCTTTCTGCAGTTCTCTTGCTTCTTTCTGCACCTCTTGCTTCTTTCTGCACCTCTCTTGCCTCTTTCTGCAACTACGTTCCCTCTTTCTGCACCTCTCTTGCCTGTTTCTGCAACTCTCTTGCCTCTTTCTGCAGTTCACTTGCCTCCTTCTGCATCTCTTGCTTCTTTCTGCACTTCTATTGCCTCTTTCTGCCCCCTCATGCCTCTTTCTGCACCCCTATTGCCTCCTTCTGCACTTCTCTTGCTTTTTCTGTACCTCTCTTGCTTCTTCCTGCACCCCTCTTGCCTATTTCTGCACCCCTCTTGCCTATTTCTGCACCCCTCTTCCCTCTTTCTGCACCTCTCTTGCCTCTTTCTTCACCTCTCTTGCCTCTCTCTGCACTTCTCTTGCCTCTTTCTGCACCTCTGTTGCCTCTTTCTGCACCGCTCTTTCTTCTTTCTGCACCTCTCTTGTCTCTTTGTGCAACTTCTCTTGCCTCTTTCTGCACCTCCGTTGCTTCTTTCTGCACTTATCTTGCCTTTCTCTGCATTTCTGTTGCTTCTTTCTGCACTTCTCTTGCCTCTTTCTGCATTTCTGTTCCTTCTTTCTGCACTTCTCTTGCCTTTTTCTGCATTTCTATTGCTTCTTTCTGCTCTTCTCTTGCCTCTTTCCACACCTCCATTGCTTCTTTCTTCACTTCTCTTGCCTTTTTCTGCATTTCTGTTGTTTCTTTCTGCTCCTCTGTTGCTTCTTTCTGCATCTCTGATGCTTCTTTCTGCACCTCTATTGCTTCTTTGTGCACTTCTCTTGCCTCTTTCTGACCTTCACCTACCTCTTTCTACACCTCTGTTGCTTCTTTCTGCACTTCTCTTGCCTCTTTCTACATTGCTGCTCTGTTGCTTCTTTCTGTACTTCTCTTGCTTCTTTCTGCACCTCTCTTGCTTTTTTCTGCACCTCTCTTGTTTCTTTCTGCAACTCTCTTGTCTCTTTCATCACTTATATTCCTTCTTTCTATACCTCTGTTGCTTCTTTCAAAACTTCTCTTGGCTATTTCTGCATCCCTCTTGCCTGTTTCTGCAACCCTCTTTCCTCTTTCTGCACCTCTCTCGCCTGTTTCTGCAACTCTCTTGCCTCCTTCTGCACCTCTGTTGCTTCTTTCAGCACTTCTCTTGGCTATCTCTGCACCCCTTTTGCCTGTTTCTGCACCCCTCTTGCCTGTTTCTGCACCTCACTTGCCTCTTTCTGCACCTTGCTTGCCTCTTTCTGTACTTCTCCTGCCTCTTTCTGGACTTCTCGCTTTTTCTGCACCTCTCGTTTCTTTCTGCAACTCTCTTGTCTCATCACTTCTATTGCTTCTTTCTATACCTCTGCTGCCTCTTTCAGTACTTCTCTTGCCTCTTTCTGCACTTCTCTTGCCTGTTTCTGTACCTCTCTTGCCTGTTTCTGCACCTCTCTTGCCTCTTCCTTCACCTCACTTGCTTCTTTCTTCACCCCTCTTGCCTCTTTCTGCACCCCTGTTCCCTCTTTCTGCACCTCTTCTGCCTGTTTTAGCACCTCTGTTGCTTCTTTCTGCACTTCTCTTGCTTCTTTCTGTACCTCTCTTGCTTCTTTCTGTACCTCTCTTGCTTCTCTCTGCACCCCTCTTGCCTCTTTCTGCACCCCTCTTCCCTCTTTCTGCACTTCTCTTGCCTCCTTCTGCACCTGTTGCTTCTTTCTGCACTTCTCTTGCCTTTCTGTACCCCTCTTGCCTGCTTCTGCACCTCACTTGCCTCTTTCTGTACCTCTCTTGCTTCTTTCTGCACCTCTCTTGCTTCTTTCTGCACCTCACTTGCCTCTTTCTGCACCTCACTTGCCTCTTTTTGCACTTCTCTTGCTTTGTTCTGCACCTCTTATTTCTTTCTGCAACTCTGTTGTCTCTTTCATCACTTCTCTTGTTTCTTTCTGCACCACCGTTGCTTTTTTCAGCACTTCTCTTGCCTCTTTTTGCCCTTCTCTTGCCTGTTTCTGTGCCTCTCTTGCCTCTTTCTGCACCTCTCTTCCCTCTTTCTGTACCCTATTGCCTCTTTCTGCACCCCTCTTGCCTCTTTCTGCACCTGTTCCCTTTTTCTGCACATCCTTTGCCTGTTTCCGCACCTGTCTTGCCTCTTTCTGCACTTCTTGCCTCTTTCTGACCTTCTCTTGCCTCTTTCTACACCTCTGTTGCTTTTTTCTGCACTTCTCTTGCCTCTTTCTGCATTGCTGCTCTGTTGCTTCTTTCTGCACTTCTTTCTTCTTTCTGCACCTCTTGCCTCTTTCTGCAGTTCTCTTGCTTCTTTCTGCACCTCTTGCTTCTTTCTGCACCTCTCTTGCCTCTTTCTGCATCTACGTTCCCTCTTTCTGCACCTCTCTTGCCTGTTTCTGCAACTCTCTTGCCTCCTTCTGTTGTTTCTTTCAGCACTTCTCTGGGCTATTTCTGCACCCCTCTTGACTGTTTCTGCACCTCACATGCCTCTTTCTCCACCACTCTTGCCTCTTTCTGTACTTCTCCTGCCTCCTATGCACCTCACTTACCTCTTTCTGCACTTCTCTTGCTTTTTTCTGCACCTCTCTCGTTTCTTTCTGCAACTCTGTCTCTTTCATCACTTCTATTGCTTCTTTCTATACCTCTGTTGCTTCTTTCAGCACTTCTCTTGGCTATTTCTGCACCCCTCTTGCCTGTTTCTGCACCTCACATGACTCTTTCTCCACCTCTCTTGCCTGTTTCTGCACTTCTCCTGCCTCTTTATGTACCTCACTTGCCTCTTTCTGCACTTCTCTTGCCTGTTTCTGCACCTCTGTTGCTTCTTTCTGCACCTCTTTCTTCTTTCTGCACCTCTCTTGTCTCTTTGTGCAACTCTGTCTCGTTGTGCACCTCTCATGTCTCTTTGTGCACCTCTCTTCTTTCTCCACTTCTCTTGCCTCTTTCTGCACCTCCGTTGCTTCTTTCTGCACTTCTCTTGCCTTTTTCTGCATTTCTGTTGCTTCTTTCTGCACTTCTCTTGCCTCTTTCTGCACCTCTGTTCCTTCCTTCTGCACTTCTCTTGCCTTTTTCTGCACCTCTCTTGCCTCTTCCTTCACCTCACTTGCTTCTTTCTTCACCCCTCTTTCCTCTTTCTGCACCCCTGTTCCCTCTTACTGCACCCCTGTTCCCTTTTACTGCACCTCTTCTCCCTGTTTTAGCACCTCTGTTGCTTCTTTCTGCACTTCTCTTGCTTCTTTCTGCAGCTCTGTTGCTTCTTCCAGCACCCCTCTTGCCTCTTTCTGCACACTTCTTCCCTCTTTGTGCACCTCTCTTGCCTCTTTCTGCACCTCTCTTGCCTCTTACTGCAGTTCTCTTACCTCTTTCTGCACCTCTGTTGCTTGTTTCTGCACATTTCTAGCCTCTTTCTGCACCCCTCTTGCCTCTTTTTGCACCCTTCTTCCCTCTTTCTGCACCCCTCTTGCCTCTTTCTGCACCCTTCTTCCCCCTTTGTGCACCTCTCTTGCCTCTATCTGCACCCCTCTTGCCTCTTTCTGCACCTCTGTTGCTTGTTTCTGCACTTCTCCTGCCTCTTTCTGCACCTCTTGCCTGTTTCTGCAGTTCTCTTGCCTCTTTCTGCACCCCTCTTGCCTCTTTCTGCACCTCAGTTGGTTCTTTCTGCATGTCTCTTGCCTCTTTCTGCACCTCCGTTGCTTCTTTCTGCACCCCTCTTGCTTTTTTCTGCATCTCTTTTGCTTCTTTCTGCACCCTCTTGCCTCTTTCTGCACCCCTCTTTCCTTTTTCTGCACCTCTCTCTAGCCTGTTTCTGCAATTCTCTTGCCTCTTTCTGCAGGTCTCTTGCTTCCTTTTGCGCCTCTGTTGTCTCTTTCAGCACTTCTATTGCTTCTTTCTATACCTCTGTTGCTTCTTTCAGCACTTCTCTTGGCTATTTCTGCACCCCTCTTGCCTGTTTCTGCACCTCACATGACTCTTTCTCCACCTCTCTTGCCTATTTCTGCACTTCTCTTGCCTGTTTCTGCACCTCACATGCCTCTTTCTGCAGCTCTCTTGCCTCTTTCTGCACTTCTTCTGCCTTTTTATGCCCCCCTGTTGCTTCTTTCGCCACTTATCTTGCTTCTTTCTGCACCTCTCTTGCTTCTTTCAGCACCCCTCTTTCCTCTTTGTGCACCTCTCTTGCCTCTTTCTGCACCTCACTTGCCTCTTTCTGCCTTTCTCTTGCCTCTTTCTTCACCTCTGTTGCTTCTTTCTGCATCCCTCTTGCCTTTTTCTGCACCCTTCTTCCCGCACCCCTCTTGCCTCTTTCTGCACCCTTCTTCCCTCTTTCTGCACCCCTCTTGCCTCTTTCTGCACCCTTCTTCCCTCTTTCTGCACCTCTCTTGCCTCTATCTGCACCCCTCTTGCCTCTTTCTGCACCTCTTTTGCTTGTTTCTGCACTTCTGCGTCTTGCTGCACCTCTCTTGCCTGTTTCTGCAGTTCTCTTGCCTCTTTCTGCACCTCTGTTGCTTCTTTCTGCACTCCTGTTGCCTCTTTCTGCACCCCTCTTGCCTCTTTCTGCACCTCCGTTGGTTCTTTTTGCACGTCTCTTGCTTTTTTCCACACCCCTCTTGCCTCTTTCTGCACCCCTCTTTCCTCTTTCTGCACCTCTCTCTAGCCTCTTTCTGCACTTCTTCTGCCTTTTTATGCACCTCTGTTGCTTCTTTCGCCACTTGTCTTGCTTCTTTCTGCACCTCTCTTGCTTCTTTCAGCACCCCTCTTCCCTCTTTGTGCACCTCTCTTGCCTCTTTCTGCAGTTCTCTTGCCTCTTTCTTCACCTCTGTTGCTTCTTTCTGCACCCCTCTTGCCTCTTTCCGCACCCTTCTTCTGTCTTTCTGCACCCCTCTTGCCTCTTTCTGCACCCTTCTTCCCCGTGTACACATCTCTTGCCTCTTTCTGCACCCCTCTTGCCTCTTTCTGCACCTCTGTTGCTTCTTTCTGCACTCTCTTGCTTCTTTCTTTACCTATATTTCTTCTTTCTGCACCTCTATTGCTTCTTTGCGCACCTCTCTTGCTCCTGTCTGCACCCCTGTTCCTTCTTTCTGCACCTCTTTTGCCTGTTTCTGCACTTCTCTTTCCTCTTTCTGCACCCCCCTTGCCTCTTGCCTCTTTCGGCACCTCTGTTTGTACTTTCTGTACCTCTCTTGCTTTTTCCTGCACCTCTCTTGCGTCTTTCTGCACCCCTCTTGCCTCTTTCTGCACCCCTCTTTCCTCTTTCTGCACCCCTCTTTCCTCTTTCTGCACCCCTCGTTCCTCTTTTTGCAACTCCCTTGCATTTTTCTGCAGTTCTCTTGCCTGTTTCAGCACCTCTGTTGCTTCTTTCTGCACTTCTCCTGCCTCTTTCTGCACCCCTCTTGCCTGTTTCTGCACCTTTCTTGCCTCTTTCTGCACTTTTTGCCTGTGTCTGCAACCTCACATGCCTCTTTCTGCACCTCTCTTGCCTCTTTCTGCACTTCTTCTGCCTTTTTCTGCACCTCTGTTGCTTCTTTCGGCACTTGTCTTGCTTCTTTCTGCACCTCTCTTGCTTCTTTCAGCACCCCTCTTGCCTCTTTCTGTACCCTTCTTCCCTCTTTGTGCACCTCTTTTGCCTCTTTGTGCACCTCACTTGCCTTTCTGCAGTTCCCTTGCCTCTTTCTTCACCTCTGTTGCTTCTTTCTGCACTTCTCCTGCCTGTTTCTGCACCTCTCTTGCCTCTTTCTGCACTTCTTGCCTGTGTCTGCACCTCACATGCCTCTTTCTGCACCCCTCTTGCCTCTTTCTGCACCCTTCTACCCCTGTGTACACATCTCTTGCCTCTTTCTGCACCTCTGTTGCTTCTTTCTGCACGTCTCTTGCTTCTTTCTGCAACTATATATCTTCTTTCTGCACCTCTATTGCTTCTTTGTGCACCTCTCTTGCTCCTGTCTGCACCCCTGTTCCTTCTTTCTGCACCTGTTTGTACTTTCTGCACTTCTCTTGCTTTTTCCTGCATCTCTCTTGCGTCTTTCTGCACCCCTCTTGCCTCTTTCTGCATCCCTCTTTCTGCAACTCCCTTGCCTTTTTCTGCAGTTCTCTTGCCTCCTTCTACACCTCTGTTGCATCTTTCAGCACTTCTCCTGCCTCTTTCTGCACCCCTCTTGCCTGTTTCTGCACCTCACTTGCCTCTTTCTGCACCTCTCTTGTCTGTTTCTGTAGTTTTCTTGACTCTTTCTGCACCTTACTTGCCTCTTTCTACACTTCATTTGCTTTTTTCTGCACCTCTCTTGTTTCTGTCTGCACCTCTCTTGGTCTCGTCACTTATCCTGCTTCTTTCTACACCTCTGTTGCTTCTTTAAACACTTCTGTTGCCTCTTTCTGCATTCTCTTGCCTCTTTCTGCACCTCACTTGCTTCTTTCTGCACCCCTTTTGCCTCTTTCTGCACCCCTGTTCCCTCTTTCTGTACCTCTCCTGCCTGTTTCTGCACCTCTCTTGCCTCTTTTCTGCACTTCTCTTGCCTCTTTCTGCACCTCCATTGCTTCTTTCTGCACCTCTCTTGCTTGTTTCTGCACCCCTCTTGCCTCTTTCTGTACCCTTCTTCCCTCTTTGTGCACCTCTCTTGCCTCTTTCTGCAGATCTCTTCCCTCTTTCTGCACCTCTGTTGCTTCTTTCTGCACCTCTGTTGCTTCTTTCTGCACTTCTCTTGCCTCTTTCTGCACTTCTGTTGGTTCTCTCTGTTGCTTATTTCTGCACTTTTTTTGCTTCTTTCTGCACTTCTCTTGCTTCTTTGAGCACCCCTCTTGCCTCTTTCTGCCCCCCTTCTTCCCTCTTTCTGCACCCCTCTTTCTTCTTTGTGCAACTCTCTTGCCTCTTTCTGCAGTTCTCTTGCCTCCTTCTGCACCTCTGTTGCTTCTTTCTGCACTTCTACTGCCTCTTTCTGCACCTTACTTGCCTCTTTCTGCACTTCTCTTGTTTTTTTCTGCACCTCTCTTGCTTCTTTCTGCACCCCTCTTGCCTTTTTCTGCACCCTTCTTCCCTCTTTCTGTACCTCTCTTGCCTCTTTCTGCACCCTTCTTCCCCCTTTGTGCACCTCTTGCCTCTATCTGCACCCCTCTTGCCTCTTTCTGCACCTCTGTTGCTTGTTTCTGCACTTCTTCTGCCTCTTTCTGCACCCTCTTGTCTGTTTCTGAACCTCACTTGCCTCTTTCTGCACCTCTGTCTGTTTCTGCACTTTTCTTGACTCTTTCTGCACCATACTTGCCTCTCCCAGATCACACACAGGATCTGACCATTGTCCTCACTCATCGCATATCTTTCTATCCCCCTGTGAATGCAAAGTTCCAAAGCACATTTTTAATACATTTTGCAGACTTCCACATCAAAGAAAAGTTTCTAAGTAAGGTAATCCATGAGAAAACTGTTGAAATTGATAAAGAATTTTCAATTAAAATCTTTTCGGATATGAGAGTAGACTCTGCTCGCCTGCGTAAACAATTTAAGACTTAACTACCATCCTTTCAACAGTTAGGGACACAGGCAATGATTATCCAGCCCGCAAACCTTAAAGTTCTGTATAAAGGCCAGTTCAATTTCTTCGCAGCAATTTTCAGAGGCAAGTGGATTCTTGAGGAAAAAAAACCTCATGGAAAGTAAATGAAATCATTAAGTTTCTTTAAGGAGAATAGCGGGTGATGGAGAGCACTTAGGGAGGGGCAGGGAGACGAGGCACATTACCATGGTGCCAAATGTGGGTTTGAAACGGTGGACCCAGATGGAAGGGGGGATCAGCACTGGGGTGGTTAATTGCAAAAAATGATTTTATTTTTGCTCAGTTTGAGGGTTTGTCACAGGAAGTGGTAGTAGCTCGTATATTATGAGGTGAGAATAGCTGGATCTTTGAAGGTGATCTTGAAATATTAATGGGTTGGGCAACAGACGGAAATATATGGCTGTGGTTACCTAGTTAAAAATCTATAACCAGAGAGTTACCTTTTGGCAAGAAACCCATTTGAAATCAAATACTCCCAAGATGCCTATTTCCCGGGTTTACTCATGCTTTTTTTCACATCGGGGGTGTCATGTAGGGGAGTACCAATCTGTTTTTTCTAGATCCCTTAAATGGATAATCAAGAGTATCAAGAGGGATAGACGGGCACGTTGGCTTTGGGTGGTTGCACGTCTAGATTCCCAAAGTATTAATTTGACTAAATACTATGGACCAATAGATGATGATGTACACCCTCTTAAACAAATTCATTCTGGATTGATGGACGCTAGGGGGCTAATTATCATAGGGGTGATTTTAATCTGTTACAGAATCCCCAGCTTGATGCTTTGTGTAGGGATAAAAAACAACTAAAGTATAAATCTGCTTCTATGGTGGTTTGACTCAAAGATGATTATGATCTGTTAGATCCATGGTGTATTGCGACTCCGGGTGCTAAACTTTATACATGTTTTTCTATACGTTTTAAGTCTACATTACAGATTGATTTTTTTTTATCTTGTCTCTGTTCAACAGACTTCATTCACAAATTGTTGGGAATAGCTTTTCGGGTCACTCTGTGAATTCCCTTCAATTGGAAATCAGTTCAGTTAATTTAAGAAGCACCAGATGGTGTTTCAATTGGCTCCTGCTATCTCAGGGTAAATGGAAAAGCGATGAGTGCATTTTCATTGAAGAATGTTTTGGACTCAATACAATTTCGGCCTCCCTATCAAATATTTGGGAAGCATTTAAGGCCTGCTTTCACGGCCAGGTCATCGCGCTTAGAGCAAACTCAAAAAAGACCCAGCCTGGCCTTGATTGAAGGAATGCAGGCCAAAAAAGAGAAGGAGATCAAGGGCTATTTAAATTTAGCTTCTCCATTTGCTAGTGAATCATTAAAACTGGCTAAAAATAAACCTCAGGATTTCTTTTTAGATGAGGAAATTGTGACTGAGAAGACTGCACTTAAGCAGGCTTATGAGGAAAGTGAGCATGTGGGCTGTATTGGCGTGGTCAGTGAAATCCAGGGCCAATGCCAATCGGATATCAGAGCTGATTGATCCTGATACTAATGGTACCATTGTGAACAGTGATTATCCAGAAAATATTCTTTAAACATTGCTCTGCTCTTTATCAGGCATCTTTTGAGGTTATAGAGGATGCTATTGCAAATTTCCTCAACATAATTCCTTTTTCCTTTATCAGTCGACCAGCAAGAAAATCTAGTAAATGTGATATAAGAAACGGAATTTAGAACGTCTGTGGCCTCTTTTGCCAATGCTAAGGCAGCAGGACCAGATGGCATTTTCATCGAGGTCTGTAAAGAATTTGCGGCACTTTGTCAAGATATATTAATAAATTTAATCAATGAGATTATTGCAGGTGGCCTTGTCTCCCCAGCATTTACTAAATCAACTGTGTTAACTTTTCTGAAGAAAGACAAATCGCCTCTCAATCCTAATTCGTCTAGACCTATTAGTTTGTTGAATGCGAATTATAAACTATTAATAAATATCTTAACCAACTGTCTTGCTCCTGTTGCCCAGATATTAATTCATGGGGATCAAAATGGTTTCCTTTCCAATAGGTCTGTGGTAGTTAACACCAACTACCTGATCCAGGCCACGGACAATTTCTCAGTTAATAATACCATAGCTGCCATAATTATGGTCGATGCAGAAGAAGCTTTCCACCTAGTTAGCTGACCGACTCTATTTGAGGTTTGATTTTCCCACCCAGTTTATAAGCCTTCTTAAGAACATCTATTAAGAGCAGTATCCACGATAAGCATCAACTCAAGTAATGTAGGACAAATACACATTTCATGTGGAATGTGCCAAGGGTGTCTTCTTTCACCGGTTCTTTTTACTTTTTTATTAAACCATTGGCCATTGCTTTATGGAATGATGACTCTATTTTACATCCAGTGTCTAGTATGTCCAAGCTAAAACTCTTTGCGGACAACATTCTATACCTAGATGCAGATCGAGTTAATATTATAAAAAATACTTGATATGTTTAATGAGTTTATACTTATCGGGGGCTGTAGGATCAATCACAACAAATCAGAAATCTTGTTGTTTAATGCTTCTGCTGAAGATCTCCATATTGTACTTAGGGAGCACTGGGAACCTACTCGGCCTATCAGGTATTGTTGTGTAGTTCCTATATAAGATCTGCGCGTTGAGACAACATAAACTGTGGTATTGGTGTTCAGACTGATTCCAGACACCTCCACCGGATATGTTCCCACCCAGTTTATAAGCCTTCTTAAGAACATCTATTAAGAGCAGTATCCACGATAAGCATCAACTCAAGTAATGTAGGACAAATACACATTTCATGTGGAATGTGCCAAGGGTGTCTTCTTTCACCGGTTCTTTTTACTTTTTTATTAAACCATTGGCCATTGCTTTATGGAATGATGACTCTATTTTACATCCAGTGTCTAGTATGTCCAAGCTAAAACTCTTTGCGGACAACATTCTATACCTAGATGCAGATCGAGTTAATATTATAAAAAATACTTGATATGTTTAATGAGTTTATACTTATCGGGGGCTGTAGGATCAATCACAACAAATCAGAAATCTTGTTGTTTAATGCTTCTGCTGAAGATCTCCATATTGTACTTAGGGAGCACTGGGAACCTACTCGGCCTATCAGGTATTGTTGTGTAGTTCCTATATAAGATCTGCGCGTTGAGACAACATAAACTGTGGTATTGGTGTTCAGACTGATTCCAGACACCTCCACCGGATATGTTCGCCTGTATATCAGCTAGCTCACAGTGCCACTATGAACACCTCTTATCAAGGAACAAATAGTTGCTGGCAACTATAGAACATGACAACCCTGACCCTTCAGGGATCATGGAAATAGTACAGTACTTTTCGCTCAGTCACTCGTGCTCACTTTGTCTCAGATAGATACACGAAATAAACTATGGGGACATTTTCAATAAGCATTTATTGAACCAGTGTCTTTCTAATGTAAAATATGTGTGCTGCAACAGCCATAAGACAGAAACAGATATATAAGGTTATAAGCACCAACAGAGTAAATAGATGGTAGAATTCTACCATAGTGCGAAAACAATGAATATATGCAGGCATATGAATACATGACAGTAATAATGAGTACTCCTACGATGCTAACCCTAATTAGATGTACCTAAGTGTACCTAGCATGTATGTAGGTGTATAGCCAAGAATCCCCCTAGGATAGAGCCACCCCCATTACATGATGTGAGAGAACGAAGGACCCCGTCTTGGTCTCGAGGTGGACACCCTGCAAGGGATGTCAGACCACTGCGTGCTGGAGTGTCTGCGTGCAGGGACCTCAGCGTCCCGTGTCAGCATGGAAGTCTTTCTCCTCTGCTGGCTCAGCGAAGATATGGTGCTTATATACCCAGAAGGTATCCTCAGGGGTTCTACACTGCTGTGTCATGTCGGCCGAGGATGACGATAGTGATGAACCTTATACACAGTTATTATGCAGAAGATGGTAATCCTGCTGTGATTCTGAGAATCCTCATGCATAATGAATGAGGCTAGTTTTCGGAGAAAACCACACAACATTTATGCAGCACCTAACTAGGTAAAATGTCAGCACCAAAACCGTTATGTAGTACAATGGCAGGGTAAATGCAGGTGAAAGGTTAGGAGACTACCCAGTCTTATATTGGGGTACATTGGGAATCATAACACCCCAGAGTTGGGGGAGGGGAAGGAAGATGGCGGATTGATGCCGCCTTTGCTCACAGGCACCGGAGCGGCTCCCATCCTCTCTCCATGCTGGCAGGATGAGAACGGCATAGCGGCAAGAGAGGGAGCTGAGAGGAGAACGAGAACGAAGCATCGCGAGGAAGGGGAAAAATAGACGGAGCTGAGAGCTGAAAAGGACTTACTTGGTAGTCTCAAGCTTACATGCTTGCTCCAGCAACGGGGATTGCCAGGCGGCTCTGGCTCTCGATACGACTCGCTCTCTGGGCAGCTGGATCCCGCCCGTCAAGACTCCAGTTGTTTGGCCTGGCAGGCGTTCCGGCATTCTCCTCCAGCAAAGAGATGGCTCCTCCGATAACTGCCGGGAAGGGAAGCTGAGCAGTAAGAACCTCAGCTGCATTAGGAGGAGCGGCACCGATGGTAGGAGCGGAGGAGACAGGATCAGGAGCGCTGCGAGGGACCATAGGGAAAGGAGGTTCCTCGCGTGTGGGTAAGCCCGTAATGAAGCTGCTGCAGTCTGGAAAGGCTGTAGATCTGTTCACTGCCAGCAATGTTACAGAGACAACGGCTGGTATTAAAATTGTTAACACATTAATGGGAGAAATCCAGGCAGAACACACAGGCTCAGCGGGGAGTCAAGGGGAGTCTCCAATTGGACATGGAATATTGGAGGGCTCGAAGGGGCTGCTGGCAGCACGGGGAAGGGTATTGGGACTGGGGATACAATGTTTCCAACAGATTTATTGGCAGTGGACTGAAACATGATTGCAGAGAAATGTGGCAGCAATAGTAATGACAATGAGCCCCAAGCTGAGACCAGAGCTCTTACAGAGGAGTAGACATCCACGCCAGGGCTTACAAGGATAGAGGGCTTCGACCTAGGTGACCCAGGCGACGGAAGGGAGGCACTGGCAACTGCCCAGAGTATCCAAGAGAGAGGTGAAGCAGGAGTGGACCAGACTAGTATGGACCTCGACGGGCTAACACTGGCAATTGCCCAGAAACTGCCACTGGTTAAAGTAGGTAGACATGAAGGGGCTACGATGAGTGAGATTCAAGAGGGCACTAACTGCTCACTATCTGCCTTGGGGCAGCCTCTGATACTTCCCCCGCACTGGGCTTGGTTAAATCAAAGGAGCGCACAGCATTGGGCTCGAGCTTACCTTCAGGATAAAAGAAGGGTAAATCCAAGATGCTCAACCCCTGGAAGGAAGGCATTGGGCCGCAGCATGGCAGGATTCAAAATAATAACTTTGGCACCTGTACCAAGACTACCGCAGATGGCTGCGAAAATGGGTTCAATCAAAGGGAGAAGTAAAATCCCTAATCTCACGGCTATCAGGCTCGAGCTTGGGATTAGGCTTGGACTTTAAGACTTTAGCTGGTGTTTCGAGAGAGGTATCTGGTTCACTCCCGGGCCCCCGGTTTGAGGTTTCTGCTCTGGCTGCCGCCCAGGTACAGACCCCTCACACACCGGAGCCCCTAGGGAATCTCAATCTTACCGGTGAGGAGGGTGGGGAGACTCCTGGGGAGTATGAACTGCCAAAGGATACTCCTATCAGTAAGGAGCCATCACTTTCTGTGAGTTTGCATGCACTGCAGGAGCAGAGGACAGAGGCACAAGAACATTATGCGCAGGCTTGGGCTGATAACATCAGCATTCAACAATCTCTAACTGAGGTCACAAGTAAGGTGGGGGCATCAACAAGAGATATCGAGGAGCTGCAACAACGGATAGCGGATATAGAAGAGACTTCTACTATAACAACTAGAATGGTACACAGTCATGAGGAGCAGATATTAGCTATGCAAACGAAGATAGAGGATCTTGAAGACCGGCAGCGTTGGAATAACTTAAGGCTGTTTGGGGTCCCAGAAAGCAATGCTGTCCAACTACTCCAAAAGGCCTTCCCAGATCTGGCGGACTGGGATTTCGCATGCCAAATTCAACGGGTGCATAGACTGACGATATTCTTGCACAAGCCAAACTCTCCCTATCCTAGACCTCTTCTGATCTGTTTTGGTAATTTCTTATTAAGACAGGCTATATCCATTAAAGCTCGCCCCACTACTCCTGTTGTGGTCGACACCTTTTCTATCTTTGTCAGATCAGATCTGAGCAGAGCCACCATGGACAGACAATGTAATTGAAGCAAAGGGAGGTATGAGGGTGGTTGGGGGGATGAGGGGCGGCACAGGGGAAAAGGTCATAAAGGGAGCACATCGGGAGGTAAAGAGCGGGAGAGGTAGCAAGGTTAGAAAACAAAGATGATTTGAAGATAGACAGGGGGATTATAGATAAGGCATCTGGAAGCGGTAGGAGCATGGATTATCAATTATTATGGCTCCGATAAAGTGCGTGGCCTGGAATGTGTCAGGCCTAAATAATAGCGTTAATCGCCAGTTAGTTCGGGAGGAGCTGAAAGCCTACAGGCCCCATATCATGCTTCTTACTGAGACCCACTTAGCTTATAAAGATCGGGGCTTGCTTAAACACCTGGGGTACCAAACAACCATCTGTACTTCTCAGAGTGCTCCTATTGGGGGAACTGCTATAATGGTTTGTAAGTCACTGGAGCATAGAGTCCTTAGGAGGCTGGCTGATCAGTGAGGGAGATGGGCGTTGGTGCAGCTGGAGATTAAGGGGCTGAAATATGTGCTTTGCTCAATTTATGGACCCAATGTTGATGACCCTGCGGACACCGTCAGTTTAGAGTTACTAGACTGGCAGGGGGAGTGCCTAATAATGGGGGATTTTAACTGTGTGGTGAATTATGCCATTGATTCTACCAACCGAACAGCCACTTCTAGAATGGGGAAGGTAAGAGCTTCAATTCTGGAACTGGGGCGGCTGCATTCCTTAAAAGATGCTTGGCGGTCACTTCATGCAAACGCTCCGGGGTATACTAACTATTCTGCCCCACATAGACAATGCTCGAGAATAGATATGGCTTGGGTCTTGGATAAAATATTATCATCAGCACAGATGGTAGTAGCAAGCGAATTTCAGCATGCAGAGGCAATTCGACAGGGCGCCCTGGATGAGGGTCTGCTGTATAATGCTTTAATGGAAGAGCGACTGGCTATAAGCAGGTCTTTTAAGGAAAAAGTTGCGGCAAGCTATAATAAGCATAGATCATTACAATATGAATATGGGGACCGAATTGGGAAGGTACTCTCCCATCAGTTAGCGGATAATTGCGTTAAAACGCTGATAAAGGCTATTAAGGGGGAGAACGGCACGTTATATACACATCCAAAAGCAATAGCTGAACAATTCACTGTTTTTTACCAGAAGCTTTACACACAAAAAGTAGGGGCAAAGGAGGAAGGACTTCAGGAATATCTAGGTGGGAGGAAGCTGCCCTCTGTGTGTGAGGAAGATGCTGTCTTGCTGGAACAGTAGATTACGCATGAAGAAATCGGCTGGGTAATATCTGGGTTACCACTGGGGAAAGCGGCAGGGGAGGACTCAATTCCAGTGGAGTTTTACAAAGCTTTTAAAAATGCTCTGGTGCGTCTCCTGGGGGCGGTTATTCAGTTTATGGGATCAGAGGGTCAGGCTCCGGAGTCATGGAATATGACGAATATAATTTTTTTTTTTAAAAAGGGTAAGCCGCCTGAGGAGCGTAGCTCCTACCGGCCGCTATCCCTTATAAATGTAGATGCAAAGATTTTCGTTAAAATCTTAGCCACCCGGTTGGCTCCTATGATGCCCAGCTTAGTTTCTAGTCAGCAGTATGGCTTCATACAGGGCAGAGATACTACGGCGCATATCAACAACGCAGTGGGGGCTTTTGATCTAGCAAGGAAATTAGGGCTGAGGCTGGGCATGGCTCTGCTAGATGCCGAAAAGGCCTTCGACCGGGTGGCTTGGGATTATCTGTGGGCAATTCTTGCATTATTTGGACTTAGAGGGAGATACAGTAAATGGGTACAGGCCTTGTACAGTAAGCCCCAAGCCAAACCGTATTATGCCGGTCTACAAACATCTCCTTTTGCAATCCGGTGTGGTACGCGACAAGGCTGCCCTCTTTCCCCTCTCCTTTTTGCGTTATACATAGAGCCATTTATCAGGGTACTGCAGAATAACGTCCAGATTTTCCCCCTAGTTACAGAGGAGAACCAGCTTGAAGTTACCGCTTATGCGGATGACATAGCCGTTTTTACCTCTGATCCTGCTTCTGCTATGGGCGCTATAGAAGCTGAAGCAAACAAATTTGGCCACATTTCAGGTTATAAACTGAATGTAGAGAAGACGCAAGTGCTACTTAATTTTCAGCCGGAACAATCTATTTTATGAGTTTGTGAGACAACTACTTATTTAGGGGTGCGTATTTCCCCAAAGATTGAGCTTATTCCTGCACTAAGCTATGACCCACTGCTGGAAGCGGTAACTAAGCAATTAAGAAACTGGCATAAATTGCCTATTAGTATATCGGGGAGATGTAATATTATAAAAATGAAGGTGCTCTCGAAATTTTTGTACCCATTTCGGTCAATCCCTCTGTTTATTTCCAACGCCTTTTTAGGACATTGGATGGCGTGCTGAGTAGCTTTATCTGGGGGTTAAAAATGCGCAACGGACTATAGGTTTACTGAAACTTCCGTTTAATCAAGGGGGGCTGGAGCTCAAGGATTTTATAATGTACTACTGGGCTGCTTTTGTGGGGCGGCTTCGTAGCCTTCTGAATCCTGAAAGACTAGATTTTTGGCACCAATTGGTTTTAGGATCCGACAGTCGACTGTTTCTATATAGAGTTAATGACCTTAATTATTTTAAACGGGTTTGGTTTAAGACCATTAGGGACTGCCTACATGTAAGGCAGGGGATTACAGTCAAGTGCTCTATCTCTTTTTTCCATCATAATCTCCCCTTATGGGGTAACCCAATGTTGCCGGAGGTATTTCATGATTGGGCGGGTATGCGATGGACAAGTTATGGCATAGATCGATTGGGTCATCTATTTGACCATAATGGATTTCGGTCATTCGAAAGTCTGCAGCTTGCATTTGACATACCGTGCCAGGTGTTTTTTAAATACCTTCAGATCAAGGATTATATTATGAGACATCAGGTACTTTTAACAACTTCTAGTTCTGGAGTAAGGGAGTGTTTGTGTGGACAGAATCGGAGATCGGCAACAAGTATGATGTATCGATGCTTGGGTCAGTTTAGAACGAATGAATGTGAAAAGCTGGCAGCAAAATAGAGCGAGACCCTGGGGATAGATGTTACTCCGGAGGCAATCGAGACTGCGTTGGACACTATAGACAGGTCAATACACTCTGTCAGTCTGAGGTTGCAGCAGCTCCGTACAATCTGCACACTTTACTACACTCCAGATAGGATTGCTAGGTGGGCCCTGAGAGGGGGAGGACAGGGAGGGGGACAGGGAGGGGATCACAGCAAATCCCCCAAATGTGGATTTCATGCAGCCAACATCGTGCACATGTTTGTCACTTGTCCCGACTTAGGAACATTTTGGGAGAAGGTATCGCGCGCCATGAAGCTGAGATTAGGCGGCGATTATGTGTTAACAGTGGCTGAAATCATGCTGGGCCACAAGGAAAATAGTCGTGGGCATAGACGCATATTTTCAATTATGTTGGTGGCGGCTCGGCTCGCTATAGCCAGGGCCTGGATATCACCTAAACTTCCCTCAGTAATGGAATGATGGGCAATTGTGAGAGAAACAGGGGAAAGGGAGAAGGCCTTGGCTCGAGCGAGAGGAATTCGATCCTTGAAAAAAAAAATTTGACTCTCTATGGGGCAGTATTGAAAATGACTAGAGTACAAGAGTAATGAGGGGTATTGTGCTTGAATAGGAAAGGAGCTGGGATGTATTCTGTATGTCCTTTCTTATTTCTTTTCAATTTGAAATGGTATGATATAGATTGGGCGGTGGCACCCTATATGCAGAAGGGATATATCTGCTTTCTAATTTATTGTTTGTTAAGATCTGCTATGATTTACAATGTGTCATTAGGAGTGCTACCGGCCATGTAATGATACATCATACTATATAACAACGAAGAATGTATTGGTGCTTCCCTTTTTGACAATAACAAAATAAAAATAAAAAAAAGGGAATCATAACACCCACTCCTCATCCGACTGGACGATATATATAAAAAAAATAATGTCCTTATATAAAAACATTGCAGTGTAAACATATCTAAAAGCACGAAAAGTGTAAAAAAAATGTCATAAAAACCGCTAATAAAAACTCCATTAGTCCTTAAAATATATAAAAAGCTCTCCAAGTCCTTAAAAATAGTTATAAAGTTTGAGTAACTGAGTACGCCTGAAAGCCATGGTGCTCAGTAAGAGCAAGAAAAGAAGAGAGAAAAAAATTGTTTTAAAATTCCAATTTCGGTTGTTTTAGAAAAGAGGCCGAATTGTTCCAGCACACGGAGAGCCAAAAGTTTATGTGTCCTGTGTGGGAGACGCAACATCACTGATGCTTGCCTTCGCAGACGACGCTGAGGAAGTATTTGAAACATCCGAAGCCTGTGTGCCTGCAGTAGAGCTGGTGTCCAATCCAACAGGAGCAGAAGCCTCCCGTGGTCGCTCTAAGAATGCCGACATCAACATGGGAATATGCTGAGGACACTGCATTAGGTGGGTCTTTAACGGGTCCAGCAATACATCCACGTCCAGAGGCACAACCGATGGAAGTGTTAGACAGAGGTCCAACACGCATTCTTGTCTGCAGAATAAGCAGCGGAGAACAGGCAAAGCACAGTCAATCCAGACTGGTCGGAATGATAGGAACCAAAACTCGCTTAGCTCCCGAAGTGGAGGTGTGCCCAGATGGAGCACCATGCGGTCACGGCAACGTCGCTCCAAGAACGCTTTTTCCATCTCTTTGGTGATTGGGGCGTCCATTGCGTGGCAGAAAAATTCAAATCGGGATATCCACTACCAGTAGCAGGATTAGTGAAAGCCCTCCAAAAACGCTTCCTAACACCGAGTGTATGAAAGCTGGAATCACTCCGAAGAATGTCTGAAAGGTGCTTAACAGTCCAGAACCTATGGTCTTAAATAGGTGTACAATTCCCTTCGTATCAGAAATGGTAAAGATACGCTGTACCATTTCTCTGAAATGGAAAGGGCAAGGGCAGCTGAGGACCTTGCAACCTGAAGATCAAAAGTCTCTCGAGCTGAGGATAAGGGCACATCCTTCTGTAAAAGCATGGCTTTCAGTCGGCTCAGAGAATCAAACCGTAGAAAGGAAACATTCAACGAAGGCCATAACGGTGAATCCCTGACTGTGTGGGTCGGTGGAAACAATACTTGCATACAACAAGCCACCCTGGAACTTACTGTGACAAGATATGCGGTGCCTGCAAGCATCTCACAACAACTTTGATCATTCAGCATTAAGTAACTCCCATTCGAGAGCAGCCTGGACACTGGATTAACCACAGCAGCTGGGGATCCTTTTAAATGATAGGATAAGTTTGCAACTGAACCATTACAGGCCCCGTGAAGCATAATATCCTGGCAAATTAGAGACCCACTTAACGAAGTCTCGCAGTCTGTAACGCTGAGAAATACTTCAGTGTACCCATTTATGCATCTAAATCTTTAAGTAATTCCCAAGATTCATGGATATAGCCCTTTCCCATTGCTTCATACCTGCCTACCTGGTGGTAGTCTAGGCAATATTGAAACTGAAATGTTGTTATTGGCAATGTAATATGGCCATGAATTAACCATTCTGTGGACGGTAAAGGTAATTGGTCCAATTTTTCAATGTGCAGCATTTTATATTTTTCATCTCTTTGTGCCATTGTTGTCTGCCTTTCTGTTAGGTTATATGCAGAGAACCAAGACGTACTGTTAATATATCGCCAGGGCACGTAACCAGAGCGCAATGATTGTAGTGTCCAGCTTAATAATAGAATGGATTGTATCTGCGATTGCCCATGTTGTAGGATGGACAGATCATGTACCATTATATCTATAGCAGAAGACACAATGTTGCCCAGTGAATAAATCCTGGATGTTAGTGTGGTCATGCCATTTTCAACCACTGCCAAAGCCTTTTCTAAGTTAACTCTGTCAATTTCATGCAATCTCTCCACAGCTTCCTGTTGAGAGATTTTCCCAACTTCGTTGTTAATAGCGTATAAGAAGGGTTTACGACGTTGTTTCCAGGGACCTAGCAAAAAAAAACTTAAATCCATGTCATCTGAGAGTAAGGACAAGTGTTGTTTCACCTGGGACAGTGTTGAGGTTCTTAGCCATTCGAGGCATAACTTCCCAACACTGTATGATGTCACCACCACCGGATGTTCTTGTTGTACATAGCGTTGGTCCGGCATATGGATACTAAACCCTTCGGTGGTACCCTTGAATCTTGACTGACACTCCTGGCGTCTCGGCTGTGAGAGTGCTGGTACCCGTCTGGAGGTCCCCTTTTTGACCCGATTTCATCATTTGAAAGACTATAATACTTTTATTGGGACTCCTCCATCTGGCCTTGCATCGATTAAATACCTCCCCCACGGGGGGGCCCATGGCAATTTGAAGACACGGCTGGGCCCACTATCATTTGAGCACTTCTGTTTCTCCTTTGCCTGCACACAAACTTGTCGCCCTGAAGAAGGTGTGACCCGAACTAGGGTCTGACACCAAAACGCGCGTTGGCGCAGGAGCCACTGTGCTCCCTTTTTGATCTGCTACGAATTGCACTTGCCACTTTATTGCTGTCCCTGGCCCTGAACTAGCACTCCTGGACTTTTGCCCCGCTCCCTGGAGGACGCTACGAAGGCACAGAGCCGGTCCCGCGATGCGGGAGACCGCTCTGCTATGAATTGCACTTGCCACTTTATTGCTGTCCCTGGCCCTGAACTAGCACTTCTGGACTTTTGCCCCGCTTCCTGGAGGACGCTACGAAGGCACAGAGCCGGTCACGCGACGCGGGACGCAACGCGGGACGCGCGCGGGCGAAGACCGGGCGAAGACCGGGCCAAGACGGGCCCGTCTTAGCCCATCAGAGACCGGAGGAGGCTGGGCTGGGCCAGGTCTTTTGGACTGAACTGTATGTGTGCTTTTTGAGCCCCTTTAATCTCTAATCTCTAATTGAATGTTCAATTGTTTGAATCTGCAAGAATTCCTCCCCTTTAGTATTTAATAACGGTAGGGGGTGTAATCTTTGCTTCTGTAGTTTAGATTACTCTTTTCTAGTATTAGGCAGTTATTGCGTGTTGTGTAGCGGAAAGAGTATATTAGTGTTCCAATATTAAGAGGCAGTATAATGGGGAAGAGGAAAATTCAAAACGCGAGCCTAGGGCAAGCGGGTGGCAAATCAGAAGATGTGAATAAAACCATTTTGAAATATCTAAAGGGGGCGGTTGGAGCTTTGGATAAACAAATATCTACGGTTGAGGAGTCCCTTTAAAGGGAACCCCCAGGAAGTGGTTACTACAAGTAAGACCACTACTTTACAACAGACGGGGATTGAAGAGGAGGGGGAGAAGGGGATTTTAGGAAACCCTAATAGGGAGCCCACAAATGGTTGCATCCAGGTTATTGATGAAGAGATTATCATCAGTGATCTGGATGCAGAGCGGTCCCCTCCACCAAAAAGATGCTGCATGCCGAAACTTAATAAAGGGCCGAGTAGCCCACAGGTTCTGACACAGAATGCTCTACCTGAGCCTACCCCGCAGATACTTGTAGTGAAGAATAAACAGGGGAACAGTAAATTGATACAGCCTAAAAATAAAGGTTTGGCAATGAAAAATAAAAAAAGGAGGGGGAAAGGGAATTACGACGCAGACACAATTAGTATCGGGAATGAGTTAGCCGATTTAAGTAATTTTATTAAACAATTGTTTGCGGCTATAGAATTAAGAGTTGCCAAGATAGAGATGGACCTGGCATCCCTGGTAAAGAATCAAGACAGGCCCCCTATAGTGGATAATAAGGGTGATAAAAAAGATCTAGAGAGAAGGGGAGACACTCTTAACCCACGCCGTCTGAACACAAATGGTAACAACAGTGAATTGGTAGAAAGGAGTATTGATAGGACGGACATACGACAGGGTAATAGACAACAGAGGGAAATAGGCCCAAATATAGGGAAAGATGAGATTAAATTACCTGAGCAATTAGGGAATCATCAAATCTTAAATCTATCCCCTGCGGCGCTACCTTATACGGTGGTGCTGATAAATGTTCCCCCGTTACTTGAAGGAAAAGGAAACATGGGACATACTGAGGAATAGGACAATTCATTGCTTGGGAATAAGAACAGGTCTAGCCCAGGATATGTTTTCGGCTTTCAAAATGGTTAGACGGGTCGCCTGGGTGGGTACAATTGGGAAATACACGCAAGGGGACTGCATAGTCCTTTCCTTAGGAAGTCCTATTTTGGTTCGGGAAATTTTCCGAAGGATGGGTAATAATAGATGTAACTTGGAAGTAGGCATAAAGGTATATCCTTTGAGCTTCTTTTATCAACCTGGCCCCACAAAATGGATTCAGGATAGGTTTCCCCATGTGCAGAACACAAGTAAGCAGGCACATAGTATAGAGGTTTCCAATAGATTTTTGCCACTCCAATCTTTGGACGAGAATGATTGACTCCCGGTTAATGGTGATGAGTATAACTGTGTTGATCAAGTCGCACCCACAGAATCAAATGCGATTTCACGAGAGTGCAATAATGGGGGTGTAGCCTTGTCACCAGTACGATAAAGGAATATAGTGAGGAAGCGAATAACGTAGTGGAGGATGAAATTAGTGTGGGATGTTCAACAAATGTCATTAACGGTAGTGGGACAAACGAACACACTAATGGAACCATCACCCCTGATAGACCAACTGCTTATGTTTCTGATGGAATACGAGTGCTATTCTGGAATATTGCTGGCCTACAATCAAAAGTACATAATTCCATCTGGATAGATTTTATACATAGTTTTGACATCTTATGCCTTCAGGAGACCTGGTTACTGAAGCAGATTCATTTAGATGGTTATAAGACTTTCCATATACCTGCTGTCAGATCCATGCATGGAAGACATAAAGGAGGTTTGAGTGTATACATCTCAAATTTGATTATGGTTAGGAAAATAGAAATGCTTAGTTCAACGAGCTACTATCAATTGCTGGGTATTTATTTGAACTCTCCAGTGGTATTATGTATAGTGAATTTTTATAATAACATCAAACAGAGTGAACTGGGTAAAATCATAAAGTCGCTTAGCGATGAAATGTTTAAAATTAGGGTACCAAATGACGTTGATGTGATCTTCCTATGTGGCGGGATTTTAATACTGGTATTTGTGGTAATATTGAAAATGGGCAGTGTGGGATACATGATGAAGTTAATGCATACACACCACATTTTGTTCATAATGTAAAGGGAGAAATGTTTAATGATTTTGTGGCAGGACATGATTTGGGTTTTGCAAACTGTTTGTGTACTCCACGTGTTGATTTTACTCCAACGTTTATTGGCAGAGGTTTAGCCTCATTGATAGATTTTATAATCATCCCCAATAGATATGCAACCTGGTTTGACAATTTTAATACCCATCTCAATGCCCTCAGTGATCATTTGCCTTTGAGCATCTGCGTAACTATCCCCAAATTAGTTGAACAACCAAATAGTAGCTATCTGGCATTGTCACAAAACATTACTTTGGCACGCCAGAATGGCTACTCTTTACGTTGGGGGAATATAAAGGCCGACGAAGTGATGAAACAAATTATAATTAATGCTAATGACCACATAGTGGTATGTCTTCAAGAGAGCGCAGATTATAGTGACATTTTGAGGTCTTTTTCTATTATTACTTTGGAGATTCAAAACTCTTTAGGAGTAAAAAGAAGGTATCCCCAAAAAGGATTAACGGATGGTTTGATACTAAGTGCACGAAGGCATATAATTTGCTGAAGGGTGCCCTCCACAAAATTGTGAGAAATAAGGAGGAAATTAGTACATGCAGAAAGAATTATAATTTGGTTAGAAAAAATAGGAAAAAAGAAATAAAAGAACAGGCTTGGGACTTACTCTATGAGGCCTCAAAAAAAAGGGACTGTACTATGTTTTGGCGGGCAGTAAATGCCCCTTTTTTTTGTAAATAATGAGGGACCTAGGATTGAAGTTGCCATAGATGAGGAGTCCTGGATCAGATTTTTCTCGAGTGTGTACAGCATTAGGGGGGCCGATGCATCCATGACCGATTCTGATCTGCAGATACAAGACGGGATGGATAGTTTTGTGACTATAGGGCTTAATGTAACATTAGATGAAGTCACGGCAGCTATTAATGAAAGTAAAGGTGGGAAGGCGCCTGGACCAGACGGCGTCCCCATGGATTTATTTAAAAACCTTCCAGCACTCTGGTCCCCATTGCTGACACAGGTTTTGAAGGCATGCTGTGAGAAGGGCTTCATCAAGACGTGGTCTGAATCTGTGATTATTCCAATTTTTAAAAAGGGAGAACGCGATAACCCCGCATGTTATCGTCCGATTTCCTCTTGGACTCCCTGGTTAAGGTAGTAGGTAGAATAGTCCTGAATAGACTACAAACTTGGGCCGAGGATAACAATATTTTATGTAAAGTGCAGTATGGTTTTAGACAAGGGCTAGGGACTATTGAGCAGGTGTTGAATTTTACAATGATATCAGGGAAATATACCCAAGCTAAAGAAGGAAAATGTACGTAGCTTTTGTGGACCTTACGTCCGCTTTTGACTGCGTAAATCACAACAGACTTTGGGATATATTGCGGGATTTAAAAGTAGACCCAATTTTAATCCGGTTTTTAAGGCAATTGTATACGGGGGCCTCAGCAAAAGTGAGACATGGAATCGGGGCGAATGCACTGCGTCGTTTGCGGTGGAAAAGGGTGTGAGGCAGGGGTGTGTCCTGGCTCCGTTCCTCTTCTCTTTATATACCAACGCATTAGAAGAGGAGTTAGTGGCCAGTACAAAAGACCCCCTCACTATAACAACAAGCCCATAGTATCACTCCTTTACGCGGATGACGCAGTGCTTATGGCCAGAACTCAGCTGGGTCTCCAGAGCGCTCTTAAAACTTATATTGATTTTATGGATAACCGGAGCCTAAAACTTAATATTAAGAAGACATACGTGATGACATGTGGGAAGGGGAGAAATAGCTGTAAAAGCCTGCCCTTGGTAAGGCTAGGATCGAGGCGACCAATACATTTTCCTATTTGGGTGTCTTACTCGATCACGCTGGGTCATGGATTCCAGCGGTTAAAAGTAGAACTCTTCTTTTTAAAAGGTCAATTGGGGCATTGATGAATTTTTTGAATAAAATGGGCAAAAGACCCCGGGATTCTCCTTAAAATTTATAAAGCGAAATGTTTGAGTGTAGCGATGTACGGGGCTGGTGTCTGGGGTTACCAGGATGCAGCCATACTACAAAAAGAGGAAAATAAGTTTTTACGGTTTATACTAGCAATTCCACAGAGTACGTCCGTTTATAACTGCCACAACGAGCTGGGGATTTTATATATTTCTGATTTGATTAAGATGCAGCCCTTGTTGTTGTGGCATAGAGTCTGGACGTCACATAATACAGAGTTAAACAGAGAGATTATAAGAGATGCCATGAGTTTAACTCCATGCAAACAAGATTATGTGGTTAAGGTATATAAGAAACTTTTTAACAGATGTGGGTAAACCTGACTTTTATAGTAACCCCAGTACACTGACTACAATTTCTAGGAAGGATTTTAGAGCTTTTTGTCAGGGTCATCTAGAGTCATTAAGGGCGGCCTCAGAAATGCACAAAAGCACAGTTATTAAACATCAGTTAACCCTTGTATACCCCACCATTCAACCTTATTTGGAATGGTGTACAGGAAGATACGATAGGTTTGTCCTTACAAGATTAAGATTTGACAGCTTTCATCGATTAGTCAGCTTCCCTACACAAAATGATTGGAATAGTGAGCTTTGTATGTGCCCCTGTGATGAAATGTCCCCTCAGACGACAATACATGTGATTTTATTCTGCAAATTTTACAGAGTAGAAAGATCTAGATGGATTTTGCCAATGCTGAAGGGTGGGGGCTGGAGGCAATGTCACCCTGCCTACCTTTATCTACAAAGATTGGATAATGTTTATTGTGTGGGAGCTATGACTGGACTCTTGAAGTCCATATTGAAAAAAGGAAAAGTATAATATGGGAAACACATCATGAGGCCGACTAATGTATAGAACAATTGTTGTATTAATTAACTGATGATATGTTTTTTATAAGATTTTAGTGATATATAAAGATGTAATCATGTAAGGTATTAGTCTTTTTTAAATATTAGATTGTATATTTCTAAAATGTGTGACTTTTATGATTTTTTAACTTAAAAATCGAATAAAGTTTATTTGATTTTTTTTTGACTGACACCTATTTGTGTCGATAGGCCAAACTAACTATCCCTTCCAATTGGGGTCCGATAAATTATATGAAACCTCATGCATGATGTCATCTAGCATACCCTCAGTGTGTTCTGTATAATTTTGCCATCCCTCAAAGTGTGAAAGCGAGGGAATAAGAGGTGTGCTCAAGTCCTTAATCTTTTCTAACCCAAGACAGGAAGTCTGTTGCACAGTGTAATTCAGGAAGATAATCTGCTGTGGTATGAGGCACGCTCTAAATAATGCCTCAGTTCCCTGAACCTGCCATTCTTTAGTCCCCCAGACTGATTTTATGTCTATAGGGTCTTTCCATAAGTCGAAAACCTGTTCAGACAGTTGGGAGATAAAAGAAGCTGAGTATATCTGTTTCGTATTGGTGAGCATATTTTTCTTTGCAGATGTAGGTGCAAGCTCATAGTAATATGAGCGCGGATCTGATGTGTTAAACCCAGAAAAATAAGCAAACTTCTGTGCAAATGTTTGTCAACTACCTTTCGGTGGTGTTGGGCAATGTTCCCATTGGTGATATGTGAAAACATTATGTGGGGTACTTATTTTATGCAACAAATGATGACCATAATGTTGGTAACAATTAATAGGGTCAAAATCAGACGTATCATCATACATTTCATTTTTTTAGAATGCAGCAGATTGTTCTAAATCAGACAGCATACTATTTACAGTTTCAAAGTCCCAATCGTCAGAGTATGTACTGGAGGTGATGATGTCATTCAAAGACATTTTAAATACATGTGGTATTTTCAAAAGTTCAGTGGGACCAAATACATCATATGAAACCCTATCCAAAACTATTCCTTCAGGAACGGGAACTGCTGTAATGTTCACAAAGGATAGGTCTCTTTGTTCACAATGAGATGATGTATGTGTCAGACAGCATACTAATTACAGTTTCAAAGTCTCAATCGTCAGAGTATGTACCGGAGGTGATGATATCATTCAAAGAAATTTTAAATACATGTGGTATTTATAAAAGTTCAGTGGGACCAAATACGTCTTATGAAACCCTATCCCAAACTATTCCTTCAGGAACGGGAACTGCTGTAATGGTCACAAAGGACAGGTCTCTTTGTTCACGATGAGATGATGTATGTGGTTTAAGTACCAAGTTCACATGTGATACTTCGGAGCATTCTGGGAGATAATGTCCATTCAGTTGTAAGAAAAAGACAGTCACTAAACCTATCCAGAGGACTAGGAACAGTAGTCCTAGTGCTATCTAGAGCTGTAGCCAGGATGAAACAAGGTAAGTCTTTTTCAGCCAAAGGTAGAAATCATGAAGTTGTTTTTTGCAGAAAACTGGAGCTGGCGGTGACTCAGGTTCACTTGGATCCAGAGAGAAGGTGTCAAAATCGATGAAATAGCCAGATGCAGTTTGATCTATCTTTGGTAGCTCAGCAGGTTTTGTTGAACTGGCAGATGTCTCCCATAGAGGCATATTGATGTAGATGTCGGTGTTATACCAAATTGAGATCTGTGTTTCATTTCTAGTTTGTTGCTGTTCAAATTCAACAGGTACGAGTTCCATTTCATTGCTGGTAACTCCACTACTTCATATAGAAGACTCTTCAAATGTTATTAGTCTCTCTGTCTGAACCTCCTGTATGGTAGTGAGAGGAGATCGACGGCTACCCAGGAGCCCACGCGGCCTGCTATTCAGTATCGGCCACATAGTGTGGTTTGATCAGATCAATTGAGATTTATTTATTTATTTTGAAGGTTTTATATAGCGCGAACAAGACCCTTGCGGGTATCAAGAGCGCTTTACAGGGCAAATAAAGGTGACAGAAATACACATAAAAATAGTGTAGGATAGACTAATACAAAAGAAGTAGCTATTACAGAATGTCAAATATATACACAGTTGTATAAATAGTTCAAGTGAATTTTGCCAAGAGCATTGATTTCACTTCTTTTTTAAAAATGCCGTGGACGAGTTCTGTCTCGTTTCTGGGGGCAAGGCATTCTAAATCCTGGGAGCCATTCCTAAGAAGGTCCGGTTGTATGTTTTTTTCTTGGTAAATCGTTGTGGTTTCAGCAGGAGATTATAGGAGCTCCTGGTGGTTCTGTTCCCACCTGATAGTACCAATTGCTCAGCTAGGTATCTCGGGGTTTTGTGATGTAATGCCTTGTGCGTCATACCGGCTATTTTCAAATGGATTCTGGCCTCAAAAGGTAGCCAGTTGAGGGCACGAAGGTCAGGGGAGATGTGACAGTTTCTTTTGGAGCCTGTAATGAGTCTAGCAGCTGCGTTGATTGAGGTTCTTAGAGGGGCCGTCGTCGATCTGGGAAGTCTGCAGAGAGAGACACTCCCATACTGCACTCTGGGGATTACTAGAGCTTGAACTGCCTGTTTGAAGTCATTTGCGGGCAGGAAGGGTTTCAATCTCCTCAGGGTGTTCCTCTAAAAATTTGCTCCTTTGGTCGCGGCGCTGATGTGTTTCTGCATATTTAGCTTATTGTCAAGAGTTATTCCCAGCGATTTCGCAGAGTCGATGATGAGAGGTTGACCATTGAGTGCTGTTAGGTGTTGCATCCACTCGAGGATGATTGTTGATTGATTGGGGGGAGCGATTAAGAGGAATTCAGTTTTGAGGGTGTTTAGTTTTAAGTGGTTATTGGCCAACCAGGTCTGCGTTTCTTGGAGAGTTGAGTTGGAGAGATTGGATGTCCTCAAGTGAGTGGATCTTTATGTAAAGTTGTGTGTCGTCTGCGTACATGTGATAGTGGACATTCGAGGAGCTGAGAAGATCGGTGAGTGGTTCCATAAACAGGTTAAAAAGTGTAGGGGAGTGGGATGATCCCTGTGGTACTCCTAAAGTGACTGGGGTGGGCTTGGATAAGGATTGATTGACCTTGAAGCTTTGAGTTCTATTTTGAAGGAAGGAGGTGAACCAGTTTAGGACCGAACGGGATAGTCCCATTCTGTGTTTCAAGAGGTCTAGTAAGTTGTCGTGTTTGACGGTGTCGAAGGCCGATGATAGGTCAAGCAGGATTAGTAAACAGGCTTTGTTTTGGTCCAGGATTTTTAATGCGTCATCTATTATGTGGGTCATGGCTGATTCGGTACTTTGCCCTGCACGAAAACCTGATTGGAATTGATTGAGCAGGTTGAAGTGGTCTATGTGGTTGCTAAGCTGTGTGTGAACACATTTTTCTAGCAATTTGGCCAGGGTGGGGATGTTGGATATTGGGCGATAGTTATTCAGGTCTGATGGGTCCGCCGACGGCTTCTTTCAGGTGGGGGATACCTGACCTGCTTTAAGGATGTCTGGGATGGTTCCTTGTAGGAGAGAGGTGTTTATAATCCTTGTCCATAGAGACACAAGCATTGGGATGAAGTCTTTTAGGTGGTTTGCTGGGAGAGGGTCTGAGAAGTGATTGGAGGGATTCAGGGCCGTGTGCGTTTTTAGGATAGTTTCTTTGCTGTAGTTGTGTTGAAGGAGGCCCAGGATGCGTTGTTTTTGTGGTCGAACTTTGCAGAATCACTAAGAGGGGTCACACGCGGGGTCAGTGAGGAGATCATATGAGGGTCGTATGGGATAATAGATCGTTAAGCAGGTCTGTCTTTATGTTTTCTGTCTTTGTTGTGAAAAAGGAGGCAAATTCCTCGCAGTTCGGCAGTGTGTCTGGATTAACTTGGGGCGAGTGGGAGAGACCCTTAGATTGAGATTTGATTAGCTCGAATAGCCTTTTGGGACGATTCTTGGCTTGGTCTAATTGTTTACTGAAGAAGTCTGCTTTTGATTGTCTAATCTTTCTGTAGTAGGCGTTTCTCGTGCTTCTTAGTAACTTGAGGTGGTCAGAGGATGGTGCCGATCTCCATTGTCGTTCAATTACTCTTAGTGATCTTCTGTCTTCGTTTAGCCTACCATCGTACCAGGGTTTTGAGTCTTTTGTGGTGACTCTTTTCAGTTGTAGGGGAGCTAGATTGTCTAATACCATGTTCATAGAGGGGAAGTAGTGATTAGTCAGATCATTTACCTCGTCTAACCCTTCTGGTGGAAGCATGAAGTTGGGACTAGAAGTTGCGAGTAAGTCAGGACCGACGTTTTTTAGGTTCCTCTTCCAGATTTTCGTTCTCGTGGGTTGGACAGAGAGTGGTTTAATTGATTGATTGATTGATATGGAAAGTGATGATGTGATGGTCAGACCAATCACAGGGGAGGATCGATTCAAGCTGGGTGGAGTCCGCTTTGGAAATTACTAGATCAATGGTTGAGCCTTTTTCATGGGTGGGGCTGTCACAGATTTGGGACAGGTTAAGGTCGGATAGGAAAGCTTTGAGGCTATTGATCTCTGGGTCCTCCAGGTCATTCCAGTGGAGGTAAAAGTCCCCCAGGAATATTTGAATGTTTTGTTGTCTGACATTTGTGGCTAAGATATCCATTAAGTGTTCGATGAAGGTGAGGTTATTCCCTGGAGGGTGGTAAAATGAGTGCAGTGAACATATTGGTTTGTTATTATTAGTGATGTCTAAACATAGGTATTCACAGGAAGAAAGAGCTGGGGAGTTGGAGCGGTTCACAGAGAGGTAGTTCCGATGTATGCAGGCAATACCACCCCCTGACCTATCAATTCTATCTAGTCTTGTGATGTGATAGTTTGGGGAACAAGTATGTCAAGGATGGGCGTGGATGATTCATTTAGCCATGTTTCGGTTAAAATTAGGTCAGGTTCATTAAAAAGTATGAGGTCAGCTATATCGGCAGCATGTCTTGCGGCCGACCTACAGTTTAGCAAAATACATTTTGGCTGGGCTTTGGTAGGAGTAGTGTTGGGTTCGCATAGGATGGGTACTCGCAAGAGGTTGTTTTCAACTATGCCTCTAGAGATGTATCTTGATGCTCTAGAGGCGTTGGAAGGGGTTGGATTGGATTAGGGACAATTTCTGTGTTTTAACCGTGTGCGAAATGTTAAGGGGTGGAGCCGGGTGCTCGTAGGAATGGAGTAGGGAAGTTAGCTCTTTCGATGATAGAGGGTTTTTCATTCTGACCGGACGGGATGGGACATTGGGATAAGGTAATGTTTTCCATCTGGGGAGCTCTTGTTTCGGGGAGCTTGTTTCCCTGATGTGTGAATTTAGAGTGGTTGAAGTGGCGGTAAGTCATAGCATCTACTTTGGGACATGTGGACTTCGGTTGTTGCAGAATCAGGTCATGAAGAGTTTGGAGGTCCTCTTTGACTTGTAGAGATAGTAATATCTCATCTAGTCTAGGGTCAGGTGTCGGAGTTAACATTTTTGTAGAATGGACTGTAGTTACGGCAGGAGGGGTTAGTCTTTGTGTAGGGTCTTGGGGGAAGCGTAATCGGGTTCATTGTATGGCAGTTTTTCAGTGTGGTAATCAATAGAGAGGGGAGGAGGAGAGAAGGGGCGTGAGGGGGTATTGGAGTGTGCTATAAGAGAGATGGTGGGATTCGTGGTTAGGGGAGTGGGGGAGGGTGGGAACGCAGGCTGAGCGGATGTAAGGGTGTGGGGGGAGATTGGGACGGAGTTTGTATTGGAATTGTTGGGGGTGGCGTGGGGAGGGGTGTGTTATCTCGAGGGTGAGGGGAGGTATGAATGTGGAGTAAGGGAGTAGTGGTGGGGGGAGAGGGGGGCGTGTGGGAGGGCTGGGAGTGAGGAAATAAGGGTGGGTGGTGTGATAGGCACAGTAGAGATTATGGTGGTAGTGGTGGACGAGTAGGACTTGGGGAAATGTATGTCATCACTAGGGGGTGTGGATTAGGTCTGGGGTGGGTGTATATGCCCGAAGGGATAAGGAGGGAGAATGCCTTGATGGGGAGTCCGGTAGGGAGTCGGGCAGAGATCTGGGAGAGTGGTTTGCTGGGGAGGTGGGATGGGGTCTTGCAACCTTCTCTTTGATGAGAGGAAAGATGTTATCCAGTAGATTTAGGTTACGGTCTGATGCTTGCATGAGGATGATCCCATTATGATAGATGGTAAGTGTAGCTGCCGCTTTGTAGAAAGGGGAGGGAATGATGGATAATGTGAGGCCATGTGCTGTTTTCCTCGTAGATGCAATCAGGAATAAGGCGAGAAAGGCTTTCCGCCATTGGGCTCTTCTTTTGGTATAGAAGATGATGTCATTAGTTATATGACCTTTGTTGTTTGAGAAATACGGGTCAGAGATTGGAGTTTCTGGGTGTGATTTTAATAGATTATGTTTAAAGCCTTTAGCTGCTTTCTTTGTAAGGTTAGGGGGGTATTTAATGGAATAGGTGTGTAGGCCAGTGAGTTCCATAGTGGAGGTGTAGCTTTTTAAGAGGGGGTAGAAGGGGTCAGGGAGTAGGAGAGGTAGTGTGTCTTGTGAGTTTGGAGAGGAGCTAGGATATGGGGGAATACCTCTCACCTGTGAGTATGTAGAATGTGGAATCGCGGATGATGACTGTGTAGAATGGGCACTAGAACATTTTGAGTGAGCCAGTCCAAGATGGCCGCCTCATTTGCTATAGATGACTGTTCCTAGGAGTAAGTCCTCTCTCCATTTCCATTAGTGGGTTCTTTAGGGGTGCAGTCCTGTTTCCCTTTCCCCTGTGGTGGCTGGTCCTTTCTTTTTTATTGGGGTGATTTTAAACTGGAGTCCTATGTCTCTGTCTAGCTGAATCTCTGTCCTGGCTAATCCTTTAGTCTTGGTTAATTATAGTTGCCATTTTGTGAAAGTTGTAAGGGTAGCTAATTGAGGGAGACCACGAAATGGACTCCTCACTGTGTGCAGCCAGAACGTGGCATGCGTAGACAGGTTGCGATGCAAAGCTCTGTGTATCAGGGACATAAAAAACCAAAGGTCTAGTGTTGCACAAGAGAAAGACGATGAGGGTGTGATCCAAACGAGCAACAGAGTAGACTGGTGATAAGCATTATTTGATCGGCAGCCATACTTGGAGTGCCCTCCCAGCAGAGGGGGCCAAGTCATGCAGTTCAAAGCTCGTGCAGTTTACACACTTTATGATGTACGATGCCAGGGTAGAAGGAGTGTGGACGCTTGTTAGCCTCCGCTCTTTAGCAGCTTAGTTCTGCCTGCGGGAGGAACAGGGGAGGCACCATAACCTCGAAAGGTTCTGCTACCCTGTGCACGTCTGCGGCGTCTGAGGCTTGCTCCATAAGTCCAGCGATCTCGGAGCCTCCCGCTTTCTGGGAGGTCCTAGAGCGTGCCCTCGTCAGATCGGAGTGTCTGCGACGCGCTCCACACGTCAGGCGAACCCGGAGCCTTCCGCTGCCTGGGAAGCCTTCGCGCGTGCCCTCGCCGAACCAGAATCCTCTTCCCCATGTCGGGCGATCCCGGAGCCACCCGTCTCCCAAGAGGGTGCCGGGTCCACACAAACAGGTCCACAGACTTTCACCTGCAGCCAGAAGCCCCCCTCACATGAAGAGCAAGCTTTGCCCCCAAAAAGTCTTACAGCCACAAGTAATCCTGCCGATGAAGCTGTGCTAGGCAAGCAGCGTCCCCCAACGGTGCTGCGGCTCACCTGGGTCGGCCAAATCCACCCAACACAGCCTGTATTCGTCGGGCCCGCCCTTGGCAATCCTGATCGTTTGACAGGGCGAGGGGAGCTCCAGTGGCCAGAGCGCCCGTCACTCAGCTTCTTGACGTCGCTCTCTCCCTTGATCGCGGCCTCGTGGGAAGGGGATAGCGGCAGCACACCAGCATGGGACCCAATGCTGTGCCCGACTGGGGCTCATGAGCTGGGTCCCGCCGCAAGCATCCCATGCAGCCAGTACCCCTCAAGGGGCATGAGGAGATCCGTTCATTTCGGCGGGCCCCTCCTCATTCACCGCCGCCCAAATCGCAGTCACGGTTGCTCCCGTGGAGGAGACACTGCTGGACGGAGACCAATAGCGGGACTACCACCTTGGATGTCTCCCAGTCTCCAGATCGGCGCCCCTGCAGCTCCACCAGCCCTGCCACGATGAGGTGAGAGCCAGGGACCAGGTGAGTGAAGGTATATGTTGAAGTTGCCGTCAATGCCGTTTCCTTTCCTTTTGTATCGAGCAGTCGTCGCGTCGGTGGGGCTAAAAGGGATATATCGAGATCCGATCCCAAGCCTGCGGAGCTCTCTTCGTGAGCTCCTCACCAGTCAGCCATTTTGGGGTGGTTGAGATGAATCTCTTTTCTTTTTTACCTGCAAGGGGCGGAAGAAGCACTGTTCTTGTTCCTTCGACAGCCAGGACTGGTACAGGCGTTCTGTAAGATGGCCCAAATTCTTTCTTGTCCACAATCTTTTCTCTGACCAGATCCCCGACTTTTGGGACCCAGGCAGGTCTTGCCAGAATAGCTTTATCTTCCCCAGTGGCGGAGCGTTTTACTTGGACGTTGCTATGTAGTGCCTGGAATTCATTGAGTTCCTATAAAACAGCCAAACGATCATTTATCTAAAATGCCTTGTCAGTCGCCACTGTGCTGCCACAATCGAGGTTGGATACCCACATTCTTGTCCCAAACAGGACCTCGTAAGGAGTCCGGACGCCTAGGGAACTTCTTGGCATGTTATTAAGTGCCCTCTGGACCCCATATAGGTGACTGACCGAACTAAAACCCGAGCCTAATGCCCTTGCTGTTAAGGATTGCTTTAAGTCCCGGTTTTTCCTCTCCACAATCGAATTTCCCTTGGGATGATACGGAGATCAGTACCGCAATGCAACACCCAAACTTCCCATGGCTTCCTTGTAAGCCCGAGAGCTAAATGCGAGGCCACAGTCAAAATGAAATTTGCCAATTGTGTATGTCCCTATGAAGACTTGCAAATCCTTTATAACAGTTCATGCTTCAGGCGAGCGCTGTGGCCAAACCCACAGGAATCTAGAGCATGAATCCACTGCCACCAAGATGTACTTGTAAGCCCCATCAGATTGTAAGGGGCCGCAGTGGTCTAAATAGACACATGCGAGTGGTCTGTCTGATATCAGTATTGATGTTTTTGGTGGGCGTGCTACAGTGGAACCCTTCATCTGCTGACAGATGTCGCACTTAAGGACAAATGCTTTTGTCTGTTTGGTAAGACCTGGCCACCAATAACGTTGTTTCAGTAATTAAACTGTTGCAGTAATACCTGCCTGTGCTGAACCCAGATACTCGTGTGCAGCTAGAATTAAACCTAATCTGAGATCCATGTTTGGTATTACTCTATCCCCCACTCCTGGAATTTGAGCATATGGAATATTTTGGGCATCTAACTTGTAGGAGCACTTGAGTGGAAAACCTTTTGGCACAGCTGAGCTGTTTTTGCGTGAAGCAATGACAGCTACCATTATTTGTTCGTCTATCCTCATGCTAGAACAAGTGATTGCAGCTACGGCAGCAGTTCGCACTGTTGCCTTGGCGGCTTCATCAGCCAATACATTTCCTTCAACAAGCACGCCAACACGTTGATGACTCAGCGTATGAATCACGTGAGCCTACGGCAAACCCTTTTTCAGCTCTGCCACTTGTTCCTAAAGCAACTTGTGCTTTATTGTGCAACCTTTTGAGTCTTTAAAGCGTCAGCCAGTCGTGAAGATATTCATTGTAAGACTGGACACAATAAAATGAATCGCACACAATTAGTGTGGGAAATTCCCGATCCTTGTTTTTTAGTGCCAGTATCAGGGCTTTTAGTTCTGCTAGCTGAGCCATGCAAACTCCTAGAGACTGCGTCTTCGTATTGCTAGGACGGAATTTGCCGTCCCGCATACGTCCTTTCACAAATCGCACAAGCTGCGCTGTATTGCTGTTTACTTCCTATGGCAGGCTGAGCAGATCCGTCAGTGTAAATTATGTATTCATACTGATCTAGAGGCCTTATTTCATTCAGGAGAGGATATTCTTGTTCGTACTGCAGAAATGCTTGTGTTTTTAATGTCGAATAAAATTTGTAGTCTACATCTGTTGCAGTGAGAGCATTTGCTCATTGTATCCATCGTGGATTTATTTATTTTTATAAAGTTTATATAGCGCGAACTTGACCCTAGAAGGGTATCAGAGCGCTTTACAAATAGTTCAATAAGTAGAAAATAGATAACCAAGAAACATAAACGCTGACATTGTCCGTTGCAAATCAAGAGTGAGACAGTGAGTTATAAACCAGGACTCAGAGGGCATGTGCAAGCCCTGGTTGGAGAACTGCGTCATATCAGTATCCAGAGAAAGAGTCAGTGGGTTTAGTTCAGAGATTTGTTCATTAAAAGCAGTTTGACTTCTTTTTTGAATGAAGTGATTGAAGGGATCAGTCTGATTTCAGGGGGCAGGGAGTTCCAGATTCTAGGGGCCAATCCAGAGATGGCTCGGTTATAGGTTTTCTTTTTCCGAAATTTATGAGGTTTCAGCAGTAAGGTGCTGGTGCTTCTGGATGATCTGCCACTGCCGGACAGGTCCAGTTTGTCACCTAGGTACTCTGGTGTGTTGAAGTGTAGGGCTTTGTGGGTCATGCAAGCAATTTTCATCTGAATCCTTGCCTCATAAGGGAGCCAGTTTCGTGCCTTCAGATCTGGAGTGATGTGGTTGTACCTGTTCGATCCAGTGACGACCCTTGCAGCAGAGTTAAGGGATGCCCTTAGTGGAGCCAACTTGGATCTCAGCAGACCACATAGTGTAGCACTCCCATAGTCTAATCTGGGGATCACTAGAGCTTGCACCGCTGATTTAAGGTCGTCAAAGGGGAAGAAGGGTTTTAATTTTCTTAGAATGCTCATTTGAAAGTTTGCTCCTTTGGTGGCTGAGCTGATGTGTTCCTGCATGTTGAGATTGTTGTCAAGTGTAATTCCTAGTGATCTTGTGGAATCTATAATGTGTGGAAGGCAGTTGAAGGCTGTTAAGTGTTTCATCCAATTTTCGATGTCGAGGGATCTTTTTGGTGGGGCAATTAAGAGGAATTCGGTTTTGAGCAAGTTGAGTTTAAGGTGGTTTCTGGTTAGCCAGTTTTGTGTTTTTTGGAGAGTTGTGTTGAGTAGACAGATATCCTCAGGGGAGGAGATTTTAAGGTACAGTTGGGTGTCATCTGCATACATGTGGTATTGTACATTGGAAAATTTCAGAACTTCCGTTAAAGGCTCCATGAACAGGTTAAAGAGAGTAGGTGAGAAGGTGGACCCCCTGAGGGACCCCTAAAGTGACTGGAGTGGTAGTAGACAAGGATTGGTTAACCTAAATTGTTTGAGTTCAGTTGTGGAGAAATGAGGGAAACCAATTTAGGACAACCCCTGCTAGTCCCATTCTTTGTTCAAGTAATTCAAGGAGGCTGTCATGTTTGACCGTGTCGAAGGCTGAGGATAGGTCTAAGAGGATTAGGATGTAAGATTTGTTCTCATCTAGCATTTTAAGTGCGTCATCAACTATGTGTGTAAGGACTGTGTCCGTGCTGTGACCCTGACGGAAATCGGATTGGAATTGGTCAATAAGGTGGAACTGATCGATGTGATTGCATAGTTGGGTATGTACGCAGTTCTCAAGGAGCTTTGCCAGAGAGAGAATGGTGGAGATGGGACAGAAGTTATCTGGGTTTGTAGGATCTGCTGTGGTTTTTTTTTAGAATGGGAGTTACCTGCCCTGATTTTAGGCAGTCTGGTAAAGCCCCTCGGAGTAGTGAATCATTCACTATCTTAGTCCAGAGAGGGAGTAAAGAAGTTTTGATCTCATTGAAGATGTTAGCTGGTAGAGGATCGCAGCAGTGGTTTGAAGGTTTAAGTGTTGTTAAGATATTAAGAATGGCATTTTCATCAAATGTTTTGAAAGTATCCCACAACGCTTTGTTTTTGAGGGTGAGTCCTTGTAGGTCTGGGTGCTGAACGATCATATGCAGGCCTGGGCTATTCGGGGTTATCATCGGGAGGAGCTCAATTGCAGTTTTGAGATCACTTTCAATCTTTTTAGACTTTTCAAGAAAGAAGGAGGCAAATATGTAGCAGTTTGGCAGCGGAAGTGATCCCATTGTGTAGGGGTTGGGTTTTTGAGTAGACTGATGTTTGATAATTTCGAACAGTTTTCTTGGACGATTTCTGGCTTTGTCTAGTTGAACTCTGAAGAAATTTGCTTTAGAGTTTCTGATGTGAATATTGTATGTGTTCCTCAGTGACCGCAGGTGCTTGAGGTGTTCTAGGGACGGTGAGGATCTCCATACTCGTTCGGCTAGTCTCAAATTGCATCTTTCTTCATTTAGGCTCCCATTGTACCATGGTTTGGAGTCTCTCGTGGACGGTCTTTTTAACTGTAAGGGCGCAACTGTATCAAGAATGGTCGTCATGGAGTTGTTGTAGTGGTTTGTAAGTCCATGGACATATGACATGTCCGCTAGAGGAGGCAGGACGTTATTGCTGAGGGATGTCAAGTCATTAAGGTCTATGTCGCGAGTGATCCTTTTCCATTGTCTGGGTTTCTTAAGTTGCGGTTTATGTGTCCTCACTGATTCGGTGATGAAAAAGGTGATGCAGTGGCCGGTACTGGAGTCACGACAATTATTAGTTTCCCCTGAGCCAGTGCTCTTTCTCTCACTACAGAAATCTGTACTGCTGTCAAAAGTTTTTCAGTGGATGCAAAGCGCATCTCAGCATTTGTGTACAGATGAGATTTGTATGCGATGGGTTCAGTTTCGCCTTCATTGAAGCTTAGGTATGTGTACCCGGATTGACCCGCAACTACACGGATCACCAAATTCGTATTGTTTACACATGTGTGTGTAAGTGTTTGGAAGCTATGAAGGTCAGCTTGTAGGGAACGAAGAATATCTGTGTGTTCCTGTGTCCAATGCTGAACTGACAAATCAGGTCTGATTAAGTCGTAGAAAGGTTTGACCTTTTCTGCATAATCCAAAATGTATGTTCTGCCAAAATTTAGGAATCCTAAAATGGATTGTCTTTGGAGGTTGGAGCAGCGCACACTTTTCTAAAACGTTAGCTGCTAGGCTTTTTCCTTCACTTGACAACTCATATCCCAAAAATAGGACATTGAGGTGGGCAATTTTTAATTTTTTAAAGTTAAATTAATGCCTTCAGAGGCAAAACCCCAAAATGTTGTTGTTCACTCTTGCCAAATGATCCAATAGTTCATCGTCCATCAGATAAATATCATCTACATAGGACAATGCCTTTTCATCAACATTTTGAAGAAACTCTGTTACTCTTGCTGAGAACAGCCCAGGGTTATTCTTATACCCTTGGGGCAGTCTACAGAATTGACGCTGAGAGCCTAGGGTTGAAAATGCTGCCAAATATCTGCTTTCAGGTGCTATATATTCTGGCAGAAAAATCCATTTGAGATATCTAGTGTTGTTTTGTATTTCTTCAGCACAATGTTATTCATTAATGCGGCACTGTGTGCATTCTGTATTGCAAATGTCTTTGTGCAAGTGTTCAAAATACCTTTAGTCTAAAACTAGACAGTATGAATCGTCGGGTTTCATTATGGGAAACAAAGGATTATTCATTGAAGAGGTGCAATTCTCTATTACAACCTGGTTTTCATGTTGATCTTAGATCTCCCTGACTTGTTTTCTATCGTCATTTTTTTGGGTACTGTCTCTGTGGAGTTGGAGTATTATTTACTGGGATTACATGATGAGGTGACTCAGCATCCCACCCTACATGATTGTAGTATAATACAGGAGCAAGTGCTACCACCCACTCCTGCACGTATGAATATTGTAGTGATTTTGGAACCAGGTCAGAGAAAGCCAGAAAAATTACCATTTCTCCTTTTGGGCAATCCATAACGAACTCAGGTGGCCAATCTTTTTCAGCCAAAAGGATGTCAGATCCAAAAGTCAGGCTCTCCCAAAAGCGACCTTTAACTTTCCTGGGTATGTCTCCCTCCATTTGGAGTTTTATTTCGTATAACAGGTGTGGGACACTTACCCTAGTATCAGGTGTCTTCACCGTGATATGTTCTTTCAACGCCTCTGTCACCAGAAATTCTATCAGGTTCTGGCGAGCTATTGTTACTTCTGCTGCGCTGTCTAGCATTGTCAGAGCCCATTACCTGTTCAGAAGTTGAGTCCTCAGCAGCCTGTGCATTTCTTATCTTAAGGCCAGCTACTTTCTTCTTTTTAAATTAAGGTTTGGATTTGGGTTTATCTTTTTTTTTTATATTATAGTCCGAAGTACGATGTGTATCTCTGGATTTTGTTTGCTCTTCTGATCTGCATTCTGACCGTCCTTCCCTCTCTGAGTTTTTTGATGAACCCTGAAAGGAACGAGAGGAACATTTATCAACATCCTAATACCTGTCAGTTTTTTTTTTTATGTTATCACGATTTCTAGAGTTATACCTCCTTTCAGTGGTCTCTTGTTGAGGAGACCCACCCCTCGATTGTGATCTATTCTTTCTATTATTTTGTTATTTATTATACCATTTCTTTTTTGAAGAATCAGGTGCTTGCTTGTTGTTATCCTTTTCAGGACTACCCATTATTTGTGGTTTTATAGCTCTAGCTCCCAAATTATCTTTACCTAATTCTGCATATGTATCTTCGATGATTTTAGGTCATTCTTGCTCCTGTTGTGCAGGAGTGCATTCCCTCAGGCATTGGCGTATAGCCACCGCAGCTGCCTCCCCTTTTATGTTTGCTAACATAATTGTAGATACCTGGGAAAAATTGTCTAATAATTTCATTCCTAAGTTCAGAGCAGGTTCTGCTCCATACTCATTCTGTATTTGTCTTAATATTTCTGGTATCACTGCTACTGAAGGTATACCATGAGTTCTGATATAGATGGCAGCGAAAACTTTACACCAAGAGGTACAATCCTCTATCGGGGAAGCTATTCCCACAAATAAGCAAATTGTCAGTATTCTGTGTTTTTCTTGTGGGCTTGTGTGTGGAAACACTGCCTCTAACTGTGCTATTTTCTATGCTATCCAGAATGGCATTTGGTCACGTTTAGTGGGCATTCTTCCCATAACCGTGTTCAGCGTTTGTGGGGTAATTTTAGTTGCAGTCCCTTGTAGTTGACCTGCCAGGGTAATTTTAGTGGATTGAAGTGGGAGTGTTCTCATCAGGAACTGTGTCAGATTTCTGTATAGTTTTATTATTTCTTTGTGAAGTGAAGGTGAGTCTGCTATTAGCAATGTGTCAATGTCTGGATGCGGTGTGTAAGCCACTAGGACTGGCCAAGTCGCTCCATCTCTGCTAAGCGGACCGAGTCTCACTTTATCTGTGGTGTGTGGGAGGGCGCTTTTAAACCAGTTTATATGCTCCTGGTAACTGAGCAGAACTTCAATGTCCTCGTATGGACAGTATTCGCACAGTGTTTCATCTGGAGTGTAAGAATGAAATGTATTTATGTGTGCATCTGCAGGTGGGAATTTGACCCATGAGTAGAATACCTCTGTCCTGAATGACTCGTGTGCCTCAATCACGAATGTTACAGTCTCACCTAATGCTGAGACTCCAAACTCTGCTAGTTTTAAAGTAAGTGCATTTTCTGAAATGTTTATAGCACCTTCCTGCTCTCTATCCCCCACTGCATTTGCATGTAATGCTGGTGCAGCGTTCTCTTCAACAGACATTGTTGAAAGAGTTTCAAGGAAAATGAGAAAGTTTTATGCACAATGTAGGGAACTACAATCCTTCAAGCTTGAGTAAACCTACAGCCAATACATAGGATATACCTTCTCAGCTGTGGTGGATTTTTCCCTTCCGACTCCAGACATCTCTGGGTAAATGTGAGTTGGGGGTCTCTGAGAAAAGCACGACTGAACTACTCAGATTTGACCATTAAATAAGAACCAAACCAACGTTGGGTGCCATGTCATTTAGTTCCTATAAATCTATATAGGATCTGCGTGTTTAGACAACATAAACTATGGGATTGGTGTCCGGACTGATTGAAGACATCCCCACCGGATATGTTTGCCTGTATACCAACTAGCTCACAGTGCCACTATGAACCCCTCTTATCAAGGAGCAAATAGTTTATGGCAACTATAGAACATGACAACCCTGACCCCACAGGGATCGTGGAAATAGTACAGTACTTTTCGCTTAGTAACTCGTGCTTTCTTTGTTTCAGAGATACACAGAATAAACGATGGGGACGTTTTCAATAAGCATTTATTGAACCAGCGTCATTCTAGTGTAAAATACGTGTGCTGCATCCGCCATAAGACAGAAACAGATATATACGGTTATAAGCACCAACAGAGTAAATAGATGGTAGAATTCTACCATAGTGCTAAAACAATGAATATATGCAGGCATATGAATACATGACAGTAATAATGAGTACTCCTACAAAGCTAACCCTAACTAGATGTACCTAAGTGTACCTAGCATGTATATAGGTGTATAGCCAAGAATCCTCCTAGGATAGAGCCACCCCCATTACCTGATGTGAGAGAACGAAGGACCCCTTCTTGGTCTCAAGGTGGACACCCCGCAAGGGATGTCAGACCACTGCGTGCTGGACTGTCTGCGTGCACGGACCTCAGCATCTCGTGTCAGCATGGAAGTCTTTCTCCTCTGCTGGCTCAGCGAAGATATGGTGCTTATATACCCAAAAGGTACTCTTAGGGGTTCTACCTTGCTGTGTCATGTTGGCCGAAAATTATGATAGTGATGAACCTTATACACAGTTATTATGCAGAAGATGGTTATCCTGCTGTGATTCTGAGAATCCTCATGCATAATAAATGAGGCTAGTTTTCGGAGAAAACCACACAACATTTATGCATCACCTAACTAGGTAAAAGGTCAGCACCAAAACCGTTATGTAGTACAATGGCAGAGTAAATGTAGGTGAAAGGGTAGGAGACTACCCAGGCCTATATTGGGGTACATTGGGAATCATAACAGTATCTTGGTGTCTTTGTTATCTCCAGCATCCTCTATCCGTATGAGATAAACTATCAGGTAATGTTGGGCAAAGTTAAGAGAATGTTGGAGTGTTGGTGGTTTTTGCCCCTGTCCATCATAGGATGAGTTACTTTAATTAAAATGTCAACCCAGCCTCTTTTATTATTTTTGTTTCCTAATTTTCCTATTAGACTTACCAAGAAGTTTTTTAAGGAAGTGGATAGCTGAATTAGGAAATCTATATGGCAACAACAGCGCCCACATATTGATTTGTCGGCTTTTCTATTAGACAAAGACCAAGGCGGGTTGGCTCTTCCCGATTTTTATCAACATTACCAGGCAGCTTTTCTTGATCATCATGCACGTCTAGACGTTGATCCATTCTCACCTGCTACATTTTTTAGATTGATGATGCAGGAGCTAGAGGCACTGTTTCCATTTTTCTGAAATTTTGTAAATGTCCCAAGAAAACTAGATCTAAAATGCTAAAACCCATCATTTTGTCAGCTGGCGTATGAAAATCCATCCCTATGGTTCAGTTATGCTCCTATTTCCTGCTGATTGCGGAATGTTAATCCTGATTTTGATCCATCCACTGTGAATGTTTTGAAATTATTTTATAAGCATAAGATGATTGGAGTTGGTACAAAATGTTGTATCTGCATCTTCAGGAGTGCCATATCCCAAAGCGTTCAAAAAAGTTGCATCAGTGACTGGATATGTTATCTCTCAGCTCGTATCCGGCTCCTGGTCATCCTCGACGTCTCCTGGTCCTTGTGGCTGCAGAGTCAAGAACTCCCCCAACGCACCTGAAGCACCCGACATTGGTGGGCATTCATCTACCGAGCCCCGGTCACTCCTGAATGACCCAGACTCTGTCCCCTCTGTTTTCAGGTACTCTTCAACAAGAATCCACCTTTGGATTCCAACGGACACTTTTCTTCCTTTCAGCAGCGGCTCTTCTTCGAAGTCCTTCATTGGGTTCGGCGGCGGTTTCCGACGCCACTTCAGACCTATGCACCCGGCTTCCCTGGGATAGGTAACTCTGGTACTACGGTATCCAAGGGTGGGGTGGCTCTCCAACCTCCTAAGTTCCATGGGGTTTCTTTGAAGTCCACTGGGAAGGGTCCTTAAACTTTAAAACTTCAACCGCGACTCTTGCATAGAATTGTACGGCGCACGCGGTCGTGTTCCCACACTGTACCCGTCCTCGTGGGGTCCCTACTTACTCACCTTGGGTGGTTCCTTGGGGTCCCCGCGATTCTACGTCCTCTAGACACTGTCTTGACTCAAGTTGTGGTTCTTATACCACTATTTTAGTATATGGTTTGGTCTCCCCCTGGAGCCCACTGTGTATTAGTGCTAATTACTATTGTTTCTTTGCTACAGTATTGTGTGTTTTGTGAGCATCTTCGTGTAGAAGATACTGTGTCGTACTTAGAGAGTGTTAGATCAATAAATACATATTTTTATAACTACTGTGTGGTTCTCCTTTCATTTAACCAATACTATAAGGTTGCATTCTGATAAAAACAAGCTACTTAACATTCCTTCAAGACTAGGCCTGAAGGCTGCTCACCACAGCAACCACTTGGATAGCTTTCTAAGGTTATCTTTGACCTCTTAAATCACCATAAGGGTTGTTTGGACTGGTACAGAGTACCCACTTTAATTAGTAGACAGCATATACCAGGCCAACTTCTCACATTGGTGTGCAGCGGTTGGGATTCAAGCCTGCATAAATCTTTGTATTGATTAACTCAAAACCACTAAGTACTAGGTACATATAATACTAGCTTAGAATAAGTAAGTTATACTGAACTTAGGGTTGGGTAAGTCAAGGTTCTAGCACACACTTTCTCTAACCTCAGAGAGTTTAGTTCCCACTAGGTTAGGTAGGTGCAACATCTCACCACACTTAGGATGCCTACTAAAGGAGATGCCAGTGGCTCTCTGCCCTCTAGATACAGTGAGCTTTCATTCCAAGAATTGAAAGCCCTGTGTGCCTCTAGAAAGCTGAAGACAGGGAGAAGTGCCAACACTCAACGTCTGATAGAAATGTTACTGTTAGATGACCTAAGGAAGGCTCCTGGGTCAGATGAGCAGGACAGAGTGGGTGGGACAGGAAATGAAGACAGGTAAGGAGGTGACATCTTTTATGACCTGGAATCTAACCCTGACCAGGGGGACCAAGATGGGTCCCACCTGGACAACTCAGATCTTCCAGAAGGCAGTGGAGAAGGCCATGATGGCCCCCTCTTCACCCCTACAGGGGGAGAGTTCAGAGTTTACAAGGGGGTCTAGATCTCCCTCTGCAGAGTCTAATCACTCAGGACAGTTTGTAGGGACCTCTCTATCTAGCACGAGGGACCACTCTTATGATAGGGAATACCAATTGCTTGAACTTGAGAAAGCTAGGCTTAGGCTCAGGCAAGAGCAATTGGCCCTTGATAAAGAGTCCCTAGAAGTCCAGAGAGCTAGAAAACAGTTGGAACTAGAGTCCCATGGTGGCAGCAACAGTGTCCCTAGAGTTAAGGAACTTTTCTTTGATAATAGGAACCTGAGCAAGATTGTCCCTCCCTACCTGTCCTTTCTGAGTTACGGCTGGTTTACTGTTCCGGTCCGATCGTCAACGCTCGCCAACGCTGAAGCCGAGGCAGCAGCAGCCGCATACCGCAAGCCGGCGCGAGAGCCAAGGAGCCGCTGCTACCACCGCTGCTCCCACCGCTGCTCCCAATGGCAGCCTGCCAGTGCTTGCCAACACCGAAACAGCCCATAGCTCAAAGCCGCGGCTGCAGCCGTGAGCCGCCAGCCACGAGAGCGGCAGCCGCCGCCATTGCTGTCCCCTAACGCCGGCTTTGACCCTCTATTAGTTACTCAGTCGGTGGGGGTCTTGAGGACTTCGGCGGCTAGGCGGCTCAGTGCAACGTGGTGCGGCGGCCAGGTGCATGGCCAACGGACGGGACAGGAACCAGTCCATGGTGACGAGCACAGCCATTAGAGGCGGCTGTCGAGTGTGCACTGGATGGAGCCCGCGGAGGTGGCCCAACTAGGTTGGGTGCAGCTTGCGGATTCCACCTCGAGTGCTCCGCTCGTCCGCCTGTTGCCAGCTGCCAGCCTGTCTGCCTGCCCACCAGCCTGCCTGCCTACAAGTAACCAAAGCTACAGAAGCAACAAAAGGCTACAAGAGGCTGTCTCAGTGGTGCAACAGAGAGTTTTAAAGTCCCAAAGAGCCACCCCAAGTCAGCCAGTCCCCGCAATCATCTAACCAGCCAGCCAACCGACGCCAGGAGGTAGGTGACATCTAGCTGGGGGGGCCTGCCACCATTCACCTGGCTTTCCTGGCCCCTCTGGTTCTCTCTAAACACTCCCCCAAATCTCTCCCTACAGCCGACAACAGTGGCAGCTAGCAGCCGGGCCCCAATAGCCAACTAGAGGCCAGGGAGCACCAGGGAGCGCTAGAAGAACCCCTCAAAGGGGGGGCAAGGGGGCAAGGAGGGGGGCGCCAACCGACCGAGAAGCAACTGGGAATCCGCCCACACCAGCTCACTACCACCTCACCAGCTCACTAGCACCAGCTCTGCTCTGCTCCTGAGGAACAAACCAGCAAACAGGAACACAAGTAAAAAGTTTTTAAAAAAACAAAAAAAAACAACAAACACTCCAGGCGCCCTACGCGTGCCAGCCGGTGAGCAACCAGAGTGACCAGAACGATTAGGGAGGCCTTAAGGGACCAAAGGGTCCAATAGGGGGTCCAAAAGGGGGTCCAAGGGGTCAAAGGGAGGCCCAGGGGTGCCAAAAGACCACCCCCAAGGGGCAACGAGCATCAAGCATCATGAAAACCAGGCAACAAGAAAGATATGAGGTCAGGCAGAGTAAGGAGGTCCCCGATAAGATCTAAATCCAAACCAATGCAAAGGAAAGCCAAGTGTGAGGGCAAGGGCGCCACCGAATTCGCCTCGGAATTCGACAAAACAAGTAAAAAAAAGTGACACAGCTATGGGTAACAGGGACATCTGCACCCCTCTCAGCTCCCCCATCAGTGGTAAAAATGTCAGTGAAACCCACAGCCCGGCGACCACAAAAAATCTCCAACTATAATTGAGGCTCCCTGTTTTCCATTTTTACTGTTTTTTACAGATAAATACAGACAGAAAACATTTGTTTTTCTTGTCTGTATTTATTTTTAAATGTGGATAAAAACGGAAATTGGGTTGCTTTTCGAGTAATTCTAAATACTGTCTGCCATGACTGCCAGGCCAATAGCTGTGTGGATTGATAGGTAAGGGGGCTAAAAAAGGCAAGAATTTTAAGAAACAGGCTTTAACAGCAGTAGATATGCACAAGGTTGATACTAAAATTTGCATATTTTCCTATAAGCGCATTCATTTATCTTCTGTGGGTGTTTACAACATTGAAACTTGGTAGGCATTCAAGCTTGAGTGCATATTTACTGGTTAAATAAATGTGGAAATATACAAATTTCAGCTTCATTTTTCCAGAAAACCCAAAATAAATATGGATTACTACAGATAAAATTAGCAAAAAATAAATATGGATAAATACAGACGGAAATATCAAAAAAATAAATACCATAAAACCGGGAGCCCTAACTATAATCCATCTGAAGCGGCACCAAAAAGCCAGGAGTCAAAAGAACTTATAAACATTGAGGGGGCATCTCAAAGAAAAAAATCCATGCACCTTTCAACCAAAAATCTATACAAAGTTCTCCTTTCTGAAAGACCCTGGAACAGTTATTTACTCCAAAAGTGAAGACATAAAGGGGCTGCAAACCCCCCTGCAACCAGGGAGACTCGACCACATCCCACAGACCACCGCTAACCCAGCTGAACCATCGTCACATACAAAGGACAAACTCCACGAAAAGACCACAGACGGAAACTTGGACATTAACAAACAAGACATAGAAACTAGGACAAACAGAGAGGCCAACAATCCAACAGGGGACAGAGCCTGTAGAGAGCCAGCCCAGGAGACACCCAGAAACATAAAAGGCAGCCCAACAAGATACTAAAAAGCCCCAAAAAAAACTAAATCTGAAACCAAGAGCCAGCCAGACATAGACTCCTCAAATACCTTAAAACAAGGGGAAACTAATGACTGAGCGGGCCCTAAGGACTCCCAAGCCCTCTCTCCAGAATTAAGCCAGTGAACAGAACAAAAAGCCTGGGTCTCGTCATCACAACCAAAAAATAGCTTTTCCTTACAGACATTAATCACACAAGCTGATGCCCTGGCAGCCCTTAACGAACCATCTGGCAACCAACCACCCGCGCGCTGCCTGCCGCTTCCTTACAAAGATCCCACTCAACGAATGGTGACATGACCGTCCTTGCCTCGAAGGAATGGGAGGAACGTGTTGCCTCGTATAACTTTAAGCCCGTCTCAACTTATTCCCCCACGGCAGCTTTAAGCATGCCCCGGGCAGAGAGAAGCAACTCCACAGGACCAACATATACAGAACCTATATGGGCCACTATACTAAGCACTATGCAATACTCAGCTACGGCGCTTCAATTCCAATCGCACAAACTGGACCTACAGCTCACGGTCCTTCAAACTTTAGCAGATTTTACTTTAGGGATAGATAGGAAGCTGGCAGAACTCAACGGTCTCATAAAGCGGGGGCAAGAAGCAGCTCAAGGAACTCAAACTCCACAACCAGAATGCACCTGTGCTCTAATAATCGACAAATTACTCACGTTACCATCAATGCTAGGAGATCTACTATCAGACTTAAAAATAAACACAACATCGCACAATTACCCGAGTGATACACCACCTAAGACAGAAACAACAACACCCGGACATCATAAAACGGGGTCCACGCCAATTAACTTACACCACCTCCCAGGATGCAGTGAAGCAACAGCAACAATTAAAGAGAGTGTAGCCACCAAGAACCGCTCACCCCCGAAAGCATGCCGCAAACAAAAAAGGAAGGGAGGAAACAGGAAGATAGCCGCCCTGGGTCTTTGCACCAAAAACCAGCCCCTGGCAACTCCTGCTGAATTCGAGAACACCAGGCGTGCCCCTATCCCCATCTTGGTTGACAGGTCAGAATACCCCATCACAAGATCCAACATCACCCCGGCATCAACCGGGGGGCCATCTTCAAGATCATCAACACAAAGCACCCAAACAGATGACAAAAAACAGGAGATCATTCAAATAAGAAAGGAGCTAGCCACAACGACGCAAGAATTTAGCAAGGTCACCAGAGTGGAACAAACCCCAAGGCCTAAACTGCGAGACGACCCACCGAACAACTCTAGGGAGTCACCACAATGGTCAACGAGGGAGAACGAGCACAGTACCAACATACTAGACAAAGTTCAGATATCAGTTGATCTCCGACAAACTTTCCACACCAGCACCAACCAAGGAGCCGGCAAGAGCAATTGTGCTCAACCAAGGTCCCCACCTCACGAGGCAATCCCTACCCAGGAAACAGATGCCAGAGACGCAAAGGGAACGGACACCATCATATTTTTTCCTGAGTACGAATCTCGGGGAAGAGCGGACATACTAAATAGAGGGAACGTACTGCGGCTCCTGCACTCCATCACGAGCCTAGAAAACTTAAGCTCAGTAGATTTGCTCTCTATAGAATTTCAACCAACCAACAACCCGCAGTGCCCAGAGGCAACTAAAACAAGATGGAATACTAGTGAGATAGCCAACAATATTATGAAAGAAGAAAACACGTTCCTACACTGGGGGATAAAGCTGAAAGCTGAATCAAAACCACCCTATCCAACACCCTTTCTAAATGCCCATACTAACAGATCACCCAAAACCACCACCTCAGTATTAAAAGGAGCAAGGAGCAGCACCCCAGGCGCGCACATAACGTGCACAAAGGTCACCAACCTGAACACAGGCGTCGGGCAACTAGGCATGACCCCACCATCTACAACTCAGAATTGGACGCAAATGCAGCGAACAATAACAACAGATCGATCCAATTGACAAGGGATGCGCAGTTTACCGACAGCCCCAGCAGAGCGAGACAAAACCTGCATGTGCATTTGGAACATCAATGGCCTAGCTCGCAAGACTGAGGACCATGAGGTATTAAACTACCTAAATACATTCGATGTGATACTGCTCCAGGAAACCTGGGAAGATAAGGCATTTGAGCTTCAGGGGTACACGTCACACTTTGTTCCACCTATAAATGGATCCGACTTTGGTAATCGCTCAGGGGGGACTGATAATACTGGCCTCAATAACCACAATAGGAGAAATCTCACCCATAGAGGCCCAAATTGAAGCTCTAAGCGCCATCCAGGCTGTGACGATAACGCTTAAGTTCAACACTGAATGCCAGGAAGTTAAAATAATCAACATCTAACTGCATCCCAAACAAAAATCAAAAGCAGCTTAAGAGCTGGTCAAAGAAATAAAAAGGTTATGGAAGAGCAGATCGCCGACCACGTCATCCTGGCAGGCGATTTCAATTTACATCTCCTAGGGTCTGGGCAAGATGAGGACCCTGTGCAAGACCTCACCGCCGCTTGGGGAATACCGAATAAGGGCCTAGCAAACATTGAGAAACCAACAAGATGCTCAAAGCACCTGCTTCAGGAACTCGAACACCTAATATTGAGAGCACTGAACGGCCGCTTCGAGGAGGATAATCCACCGGTTGCTACATTCCACTCATCAAAAACCTCCTCTTACCTAGACTTTACCTTTATAACCTTACCCATGTTCAACAAAATCGCCTCTTTCAGAATAGGCGACAACGAACATAGTGATCACCTACCCCAGGAAGTGATACTAAAAGCAAACACAGCTCACATACTAGAGGCACGCAAAGCCATTGGCACAGAAGGGACCTCAAATCTCAAGCGAATAAGGTGTAAACCCAGCAACATCGAGGAAATATCAACCACTGCTAAAATACTACACACCCAAGGGAAAGATACACCAACCCAACCAGTGAAAGCATGGGAAAGCTTCACTACGACTCTTGGTGGGAAATTCGCTACCGGATCAGGGACAAAATCGAGACAAATGGCGGCCATCCCAACAAGGATGGCAACCAGCCCAGAATCAAAAAATCTCAAAAGTACAATAAACCAAACATTAAGGCGGCTACGCAAAACCCCCCAAAACCTGGACCTGCAAAGTGACCTCCGGAAACTGAAGGCACTAATAAAAAGAAAGAAATGGGATAAAAAACAGATCAAAGAATGATGAACTATGGGCCAAGTTACTTCATGACGCCAAACAAAAGAACAGCGCCAAGTTCTGGCAAACAATCAACAGAATCCAACGACCAAACCACCCAGGAATAAATTCTAACATAACAGAGGCTGTCTGGGTAGAATATCTTTTCAGCCACTTTAACATCAATGTGCAAAAGGAAGACGAAGCAGACAAAGAACTGGGGATCGCAAGAAAGGACAGAGGCAACATCTATAGGGAAGAAATGGCGCACAACTGCACGCAAGCAAAGCACAATGACTTCCCCTGGAATACACAACAACATCGGGGGATTGAAACAGCAGCAGGCTCAGACCCTTCATTGTCCACCAAAGAGGAGCGCTATGGTCCAGCAGTGACGCAGATAAAGAGACAAATAGCCAGGGGCAGACTCGCAGGTGCCCCAGGCCCCAACGGAATTCCTCCAATGCTGTATAAACATGACGCGGAATACTGGAGCAAATCATTAGCACCAGTTTTCAAGGATATAAAATGTGCAACAACAGTCCCGTAGTCCTGGAAAGGATCAATTATCAGCCCCATCTTTAAACAGAGCGATAGGAAAGCTTCAAACAATTATCGACTAATTGCTCTCATCGACATAGAGGCAAAGGACTACGCGGGAACAATCTTGGACGAACTAACATCTTGGGCATCAGAAAACTCTATTATCCCAATAAACCAAACTGGGTTTTGCCGTGGACAAGGAACCATTACTAACATCATGGCATTAGCCTTGTTGATGGACACGGCTAAAGAGGCAAAATATCCCCTATTTCTATGTTTTATAGATTACACTGCAGCCTTCGACCACGTAGACCGCGCCAAACTATGGCAAAAACTGAGAAGCTGGGGGATACCTAAACCCCTCTTAGACCAGCACAAACTGCTACATACTGACACTTGGATCAGGATCAAACTAGGTGCAGGGACACACCTCTCAAAAAGAATCACCACCTCCAAAGGGTTAAAGCAAGGGTGCATCCTAGCGCCTTTACTCTTCAACCTTTTCCTAGCTGATCTCCCAGGGGAACTGGACAAGAGGACATCACATGCTCCGAAATTGGGTAAAATGTTGTTGCCAAACCTGTTATATGCGGACGACCTAGTATTGATAAGTCGGACCCCCATCGGTCTTCAACATCTTTTCAACACAGTGATATGAACTTTCTGGAAACTACTGGTCCAGAATGCATCTTATCAGATCGGTCACGATGACGCTCACGAACAGCAAGATGGATATTCTGCTAATTATTGAACCAGTGAGTACGGCATGTTGCAAATAATAACAAGCTGCCTGTGATAAAAAACTTGAATAGTTTGAAATGCATAGGGCTGAAAATGAATAATCCTGATTGCTGCCTAATAAATAAAACGCTTTGAAAAGGGAGTGCGTCTCTGTTCTCTATGGCGGAGGTGTGGACTTTAAAATTACGGCTGCCAGCCGGGAGACAGCACCGCCACTTCTGCGGCTCCATGAGGCTTAGGGGCATATTCACAAGGAGCTATCGCCGAGTTAACAGCACTTTATCGCAGCCAAAGTTGCGATAAAGTTATCCCCCCATTCACAAGCTGGTGTTAACAGCCCATAACACCAGTTCACCCGCGATAGCAGCCGCAAAAAACATCACCACGGATGACCCCCCCAACTATCGCTAATGAGATGCAGAGTAGGCGTTCCCTTGCAAAAAGCCGCGAAAACACCACTCCACAACATTCTCAACGACCAGCCAGATCGGCGATAAGACCACAAAACAGGCGATAAGGCGCGTTAGCAGCAGGAAATTAACACCTGCTCTGACCTGGTGCAAAGGCGGACCACAGCCTGCACCACAAAATGGAGCCCAGCCCAGCGCCACACCTGAAGGGCAACAGATGCCATGGAGCCACTGATCATGCAGCTCGGAGCCCCAACAGGGCCACAACACCCACCTCCACCACCCCCAGGACCCCCTCCCCGGACTCCCCCCCGGCCAAAGACATGCCACATCAACTACACGGAATCATGTACCAAATAATACGCCTGATGTCGCACAATCACATTTGGTAACATGCATGTGTCGTCACAAAAATGAGCATCACACATTCACCTTCGATGTAACAAATGAAAATGTATTCAAAGAAACACAGAACAGAAATGAAGAGACATGGCCGCTCCCCTCGGGACAATCCGTAGGTCACAGCCTGCAAGACAAAAATCATGATGAGAAGGTGTGTCTTGCGCACATCAAGGGACAGAGAGAGAGCGAAGGAGAGAAAGAGAGGGAGCGAGAGAAAGACGGACAGAGAGGGGGAGCGAGAGAAAGACGGATAGAGAGGGGGAGCGAGAGAAAGACGGACAGAGAGGGGGAGCGAGAGAAAGACGGACAGAGAGGGGGAGCGAGAGACAGATAACAGAAGAGATGGACAGGGGGGGGGAAGTGCCGACAATGCGCACCCAGGCCACACTGCTCACCTTCCGCCCTTGGTGTGTAGCAATGAGGGCCCACCACGTGCCGCTGCAAGCCACATGCCCGGGGCCCACGGACATGGCACCCTCCACATCATGCAGCCCCGCTCCGCAGGCCACCAGGTCTCACATACGATTCTGGGTCTTGATTTCGCCATGGCAGAGGACATACCAGTGCACCCGGCATCATCGCAGGCTGCACACCCGCTCAGCCCTTGAGGTGCCACTAACTCTGTGATTCGGGATGCAACGCCACGTGGCGGTAGGCCCGCGCTGCCCGCAGGCCTACACTGCGGTCCTGCAGGGCACACAAATCCTGAGCAGTCCGGACGGCCGGGACGGGGCATCATCGCAGGCTGCACACCCGCTCAGCACTTAAGGTGCCCCTACCTCAGTGCACCCAAAGTCACCGTCCCGTGGCGGTGTGCCTGTGCCGGCCGCACTATTCCGGTGCCACCAAGTCTGTGTCCCAAAGTCATGGACCCTGTATGATTGGGTATCGTGTTATGGACGCCATCATGTCACCTCCGGTCCTGGGGAATGTGATGTTGCAGGGCCCGAGGCCCTCATGCCTACATTAACACCACACGGATGCAACCAGATAGAGAGTGGAAATGGCATCGAGCACGTGCGCCCCGCCCTTTTTATTGGCAGGGTCACATGTCCCGTGACGCGTGTGCTGGATGGGTGTGGTGTGGGTGTAAACCAGCCGTGAGGGAGTGGCTGTGGCATGCTGACAACTAGACCTGTGAGCAGCAGATCACTACAGGAAAGACATGGGACATGTAGCGTTGCCGCCCCCGTGAGCGTAAGCGGAGTGGGCTGGCCTGGCGTATGCCAGTCCAGCGTAAGGGTTTGTAAATGACCCCGGGGCCATGGGCGTGGTTCCGTACTGGGCTGAACAAGGAAGTAACTCATGCGTGTGTCCCTGTTGTGTCAGCGCCACCCGGACCGCATTGGGCAATGTGTCACCCTGTGATCCCTGTTCTACGACATGAGCCACATGGACGTAAGAGGGGTCCAGTGAGCCTACATTCATCCATACTTCCACACTTGAAAGACCATAGACATGACACATCTGTGTGAATATGAATGTTTAATGCACATTCAGTGGAGTGTTGCATCTGGAGCAGCACAGGGCCATGCAAACCCCACATGATGATGTTGTCCCGTGGAGGGCCAGCCAGGGTCCTTCAGGGAATGACAAGTCCAAAGGAAGAGGAAGAGTTCAGTCCGCAGTCTGATTGCTGTGTCAATGGCGATCAAACAGCATATGGCAGTCCATGTCGAGGTCCAAGGTGAGTGTCGCTGAGTGCATCGGGGGACAGTGGAAGGTGATGATGCAGAGGGCAGTACCAAGCTGAAGCCGGACCTATGGATGAGATGCATGCTGCTGCGTCCTTCTTACCACGAGGGCAGAATCATCCGCATCTTCGTTCTCTGCTGTTTCATGTGCCTCACGTGTGGGTGGTGGTGTTCTGTCTCCAGCACTGTGTGGCAGTGACACATCAGTGGCAGGAGGTGGAAGGTCTGCCACACTGTGTGGCACTGACACTTCAGGGGGCGGAGATGTGGATGGAGTGGTGGCAGCAGCATGCATCCGCGCCAGGCATTGTGGCAGCAATGCCATGAGGATGGTCCTGAGGTCATTGAGGAACCCAGCTACCTCTCGTTGGTGTGCAGCGGTGGCAGCCGCTCGTTCCGCATTCGCCCGCTCCATGGTCTCCAATAACCTTCGCATGTTTCCCAACTCCTGTGTGACATCGCTAGAGCCACTCGGACTGGACAGTTGTACTATTCTCTGAGTCAGGGCTCCAGCGATGTCAGCCATGGTCCGTTGGAGAGCATGGAGCGGACTGTGGGTGTCTGTTAGGGACCGTGAGTGGTCCCTGATGGGACTTAGACACCCACATATGGCATCTAGTTTGTCTGCCATGCGGTCGAAGCCCACCGCACCTGTTCAGCCAGATTCTCCTGGCACCCCAAAACACGGTGTTGGAAGGCCATGTGTTCTTCGTGGGGGTCCTGGGAGGCAGCAGTGGTGGTGGGAGCTGCCTGCTGTGTGGTCTGTGCAGGGGGTGGGGTCTCCTCGTAGCAGCTGGGCTGCCCAGCTCCTGGAAGTGGGCTGCGTAGGCTGTCCACGAGCAGTTGGAGGGCATCAGAGTCGAAGCTGTGGTTGTCCTCTTCGTCTCCAGAGAAGAGAGGGTCGGGCTGCTCTGCAGGTGTTGATTCTCCCTCTGCAATGTGAAGGGGAGATGCAGTTTAACAATGTGTCCACATGTATGTTGTCACATTGTACATGTTTTCATACAGACAGCATGACTGGGTCCATTGTGGGTGTTTGGGAGGAGCTGCCTATTTGATGGGGGACAGTGGACATTTCGCCAACAGACGTGTGTGTGTGTTTGTACTTGTACATTATCAACTCACATTTCCCTGCAATGCCAAATGTGATTGGCCAGCGTCTGCACCCAAGTGGCACCAGTTGTGTCCTGTGTTCTGTTGTCGGTGTTTTGTGGATTGTGTCACATCGTTGTCAATGTAGATGTGCTCTGCATGTGATGTGTGTGCTGCATTTTGGGGGAGTCGCCCCTGCAGCTCTGATTTTGCTGCCCCATATCCCTTTCATGAGGTGTGCCTTTGACTTCTGTGCTTGTACAGTGCTGACATGTTGCATACTTGGGTACATTGGTCCCTTGGTGGGAGTTGGTGGTCTGGGGCATGGTTTGTCCGCAAATGTGCTCACCTTAATTGTGCATGTGTGCCATTGTGCCCATCTCCCCCCGTCCCCCCAGGCCCTGGTCGTTACTCACCCTGTTGCTGTTGTGTCGGGTCCTGTTGAGCAGTGTCCGGGCCCCCAACTCCTGCCACCATCTCCCCACTGATGACTGTGTACACCATTTCCTCCATGTCGTCTAGCTCCTCCCTCCTGTGGCGCTGGGCTCCCACCACCAGTCTGCATTGCTGCCTTCAGGTTGTTGGCGTTTTTCAGCTTGGTTTTGCGCTTGACATCATTCCAGCGCCTCTTGACCTCATCCATTGTCCTCTTCAACACTCCGACTGCATTCACCTTGTCCACGATGGACTGCCATAGTCCATTGTTTGTTGCCAATGACACAGTGGAGGTGACGAACAGTTGTTGATGGTGTTCTGTCACCTCCGTTATCAGGATCCTGTTTTCCTGCGGACTGAACCGCTTCTTCCTACCCTTCTTGTCCTTGCCCTTCCCTGACCCCGAAGTCCCAGGATGGTCCTCCGGGGGGCTTGTGGGGTTCTGGTTCTCCTCCATACTTGCTCCGGCAACGTCCATTGTGCTTCGCTGTTGTTTGGCATTTGTTTGTCTGTTTTTTTTCCTACTTTTATGGTGATTGTCCCGCCTGACGCATGTGAATTGCAGGTCTGTAGCTGGTTTTCGCTGGTTTTCTTATCGCGATTGGCCTCATCGCAGCTTTTTTTGCGTTCGTGTTTCGCATTTTTGCGGTGTGGCGTTGATTTTAACGCGGTCAGTTGACGCGTTATCTGGAGACTATCGCATGGTACCGCCGTGTTGTGAATACTTGGTTAACACGGCGTAAATTTCCCGCGATAGACTGCGATGTTGAAAGTTGCCTTTGATCAAGAACTTGAATAGCTCGAAGTGAATAAGGCTGGAAATAAATTATCCTGATTTCTGCCTAATAAATAAGATGCTTTGAAAAGGGAGTGCGTCTCTGTTCTCTATGGCCGAGGTGAGATCTTTGCCAGCGAGAATACCCTAAACACACCGTCACACTCGCTTGCAAAAGGGCTAAGAACAATAACCGGGAGAGACTACTAGAAAGCGAACCTAGAGAACCAGATAATGCCATTACTTGTGTGACTACCTATACCCCTGACTCCAACCGTATGAGAAACATCATTAAGAAACATTGGAGCATTCTTAATACAGGAACATTAAATCTACCTGTACCGAGATTTGCATTCAAACGGACTATCAACTTAAAAGACATGCTTATACACACAAGACCCAGAAACATACAGAGTAATGTACAAAGAACATTATGGGATTTACCCCCTATAATGGGACATTATCCATGTGGATCCTGCTCAGTGTGTCCTCTAACCAAAGTCACGAAAGAACTGACTTTCCCCAACGGAGTCAAATGGAGAATGAACAAACATACGAACTGCAATACTCCAAACTGCATCTACGTACTGAGTTGTCCATGCGGACTCCTATACATAGGAATGACCACGAGATCGGTGAAAGTCCGTATAATGGAACACAGAAGCAATTTTAGGTGCCATAAAACCAACACGAAAATGACAGCACACTTTGAACAACAAAAACATCTTCCTGACTCTTTCCAATGGGGTGTGCTTGAAGCCCATCCAGGGATGAATAAAAATTCCCTGTTCCGCATCGAACAACGATGGGTTCTGAGATTAGCCACTGACAAAGGAGGATTGAATGAGGATATCCCTTGGAGTTTACTGACCTAATTCACTCCCATTGGGATATTCCCCAATTTACTCCTATCAGCCATAGTGTACACTTCTACGAGTCTCGCGACCGTAGTGGGGGAGATACCTTATAAATAGTGATAGACACATTAATTAACCATCCTAGTCTATATTACCTTTATGCATAATGAGACCCAGGAAATGGATCACCCACTTAGACATTTGGGTTACATATAAATAACTCTTACTTGTACCGCATTAAGCAATATAACTGACGCGACCATGAACTGTGTACATTTAACAGCATTGACATATGGTTTTAACTTCCAGCCCATTTCATATGGTTTTCACACATGTTAATACCCAGTATAAAAGATCCATTTAGAATTACATATTAGTGTCCAGACAAGTGTCCCTGATCACACTAGACATAAGATTTGCATCATTGAAATCCTTCGCTGCAGCTCCCTTTAGCAGTACTAACATGAAAAATTGCACTGACATAAGACATCCCGACATTCCAGACACTTGGAATAGCGCAGCTTAGTTTTGCCATCCACATACTGCGTTACAACAATTGATTATCACTGACAGCAAGATTTCAAGTATGGCGCCTATAGTCACGGCTAACCTGCTGGGCTTGTCCTGCAGTAGCAACAGAGGTGGGAATTCCAACATGGCGCCCGATACCACGGGCAGGGTCTAGTCTTTTTCTATGGACAACCCGGAAGTCCCGCCCATCGCGCACGGCTCACCGGAGGTATAACTAACCGAGTCGTAATGAACTCGGTACCACCCGGGCCGGCAGAGTGAGGGGTAGGACAACCGTTGATCCACTGGATATCATTATGTGAGTATTGAGAAAGAAAGGGCCTTGCCTATGGGTTATCAGACTCATGCGGGGCACTAACAACTGGAAGGGAACCTCTTCCTTCCAGTACTTGCAGCTGAAATCTCCGCGGCCATGGAAGAGGTACATGCGACCCCCTGCCTTACACTTTCCCAGCTGGGGACGAGTTGACTTTAGATACGATCGGAGCAAACGCAGGTGGGCGTATGTAACTCGAACAACCGCTGTGAATTGACGATGCATTTTACAGCGAGGATTAAACATTGTGGGCACCTTTTGTTGTATGAGGAACGTACCCTGGGTTTTCCACCACGGCGCTCACCTGGGACAAGCCAGACAACAACCTATGGTTGGCCTCTGAGGAGCCACCGGGTAGCGCTGTGAGGGGGGTTTGCTTATGGCATGTCTCCTTTCCAGCAGATGGGTGACACATGGTCCCTACTCTAGGCGCAGGAGCCTTTGCGTGATAAAATATAATTAGGGGCCATCATTGTTGTGCATTTACCTCTGACCCGAAAAACTGCTTTTAGTTAAACTGTGCCTGTATGTCCATACTTTAACTCTTCTTAAATCTTTCCATTGACCAGGACACTACACCTTTAGTGTCTACACCTGCCGGTACACGTTGCCGCGCATAATTGACCCAAATAGGGTGAGTCTCACGGCTGTGCCTAGCGCACAATTTATTTTTAATACTGCTGCTGTTTTTAATGTATCTATTTTTCAGTTGACGCATGCCATCAGTCACTTGTGTGAAGCATGCGTGCGTTGCACACCGGATATAAAAAGTGCACATACAACATTGTATGAATCACAGTTGTATTTAAACTAACTTGTATGAATCTCTCTTGTTGCAGGCTATGTTGTAGATCTACAGGTACCACTTTTTAGGGTGCTGTATGGGTGGTCATGACTTCTCTTCACGTAGTTCGGACCACCACCAGAAAGTGTAGGTAGATCTCACTTTGGTCCTGAGGAATTGCCGTCAAATTGATAAAAGGCAAGAAACATGTTGACCCAAATCACAAGCGTATAATCCCATAACCTTAGAGCAGGCATACGCGCTTTTTCATTTTTAACCAGGGTAGTGGCCACATTTCATTAAAATTGTCTTGAGTGGACCACTATCTCCTGTTTTAATCTCACACCCCTTCACATCACCACACCTACACTGATCAAGGGCCCTCACACGCACTACACCCTACGGCATAAGGAATAAAGATCTCCGCCAAGAAGGCCCCATCACGGGTGCCGATCGGGTATTGCAGCGCCGACCCGATAAGGAGCAGACCCGATGATGAAGCAAGACACCTAGTTGGCTGGGTGTGTGAGGGTCTTTTCCGAAAGGAGGAAATCATTCTCCTGCCCTTTGATTGTACACCATTGTGTATACTCTCAAAACATATACAACTACCTGCCACTCACAATAGGAACTGCATACCACCTTGGTTTATAACTTTAAAATTACGGCTGCCAGCCTGCAGACAGCACCGCCGCTAATGTGGTACCAAGAGGCTCAATGCTTTGGCCTCATTTTGAACATTTCAGCGTGGTGTATTATTGGTTTGGTAATACAGGAATTGTTATTGTGAGCTGGTAAAGAAACTTACCTATTTGAGGAGTGATATGAACTTCCTGGAAACTACTGGTCACAGAATGCAACTTATCAGATCGGTCACGATGACGCTCACGAAGAACAAGTTGGTTATTATGCTAATTATTGAACCAGTGAGTACGGCATGTTGTAAATATTAACCAGCTGCCTGTGATCAAGAACTTGAATAGTTCGAAATGCATAAGGCTGAAAATGAATTATCCAGATTGCTGCCTAATAAATAAGACGCATTGAAAAGGGAGTGAGTCTCTGTTCTCTATGGCGGAGGTGTGGACTTTAAAATTACGGCTGCCAGCCGGGAGACAGCACCGCCGCTATTGCGGCTCCGTGAAGCTCAATGTTTTGGCCTCATTTTGGACCAATGAGCGTGGTGTAATAGTGTTTTGGCAATACAGGAATGGTTATTGTGTGTTGGTAAAGAAACTTACCTATTTGAGGAGTGATATGAACTTGCTTCAAACTACTGGTCACAGAATGCATATTATCAGATAGGTCACGAAGAGCAAGATGGATATTATGCTAATTATTGAACTAATGAGTATGGAATATTGTATATATTAACCAGCTGCCTGTGATAAAGAACTTGAATAGTTCGAAACGTGGAAGGCTGAAAATGAATTATCCTGATTGCTGCCTAATAAATAAGACGCTTTGAAAAGAGAATGCGTCTCTGTTCTCTATGGCGGAATTGTGGACTTTGAAATTATGGCTGCCAGCCGGGAGACCGCACCGCCGCTAATGAGGCTCCGGGAGGCTCAATATTTTGGCCTCATTTTGGACATTTCAGCGTGGTGTAATATTGTTTTGGCGATACAGGAATAGTTATTGTGTGCTAGCAAAGAACCTTACTGTAGGAAAGTAGGATCTGCTTCTTATGGTTATACCCACTTTTTGCTTGATGTTACACTGTTTTTGACTAGTCTCACTGGGATCCTACTAATCAGGACCCCAGTCTATCTGCTTTCTCCCTAAAATGTATTGACATGTACTTAGGTACACTCCAGATTGGATACTGGGGTACCCTTATAAGTCCCTAGTATATGGTACACATGTACCCAGGGCATAGGTACCCCAGAGGCCTCCCAAGGGCTGTAGCATGTATTATGCCACCCAGGAGAGGCCATGCAAAATGGAACTACCGGCCTGCCATTGAGCCTAAGTAAGATGGTGCATGCACCACTTACTTTAGATATAGGTTTACTATATCTGTAGGTCGCTACACTTAAAACCTATAAGTCACCCCAATAGCACGCCTTGACAATCCTGAAGGCAGGGTGCTGGGTTTTACGTGAGAGGGTGCCCCGGCATAAGCAGAGCAGCCCTGCAGCCTTTGGAGACCATTCTCCAGGGTTGTCGGTGACGCAGCCCGACATATAGGTAGAGGTGCATTATATGCTCGCGTAAAATGCTATCTCAAAAACGGCTGCAACAACCCATGTCGTGTTTGGTGTCAAACACCTTGGAATCATACCTCCACACCAGTAACCGGTGTGGGAGGTTTGATTCCACCCATCAGAAGCAAGCTTCGTGGGTCCCTGGTCTTCCCAGTACCAGCCTTCTCGACCCGGACAGCACAAAATGGATGCTGCCGACCAGAGACACATTTCTGCCCTCCTGCTGCTGAGCCAAGCTCGAGCAGAGGAAGGCAGCACTCTAGGCATCCTGTCACAGGGAGGTGTGACCACCTCCCAGGCAGGATTTAGGGTAATGGAGCTGGGTGGGTACACTTCCAAAGTGCCTTAAAGTCTGCACGAGGGGCACACTTGGTGTCCCTGTGCATAGTCCAGCTCAAACCAGTTCTGGGAGCCGTTGGCTCCTGCTCTGGCGCGAAACTGGACAAAGGACATGGGTGTAACCACCCCCCTGTCCTGACCCTCCCCTGGGAGGGTCCCCTGAATCTGTACAACCCTCTCCCGTGGGTACAAAAGGGCTTACCTGGCTGTAGGACTCTAGATTCAATGTGGACAAGATTCTGAACAAGAAACCACTGATCTTCGACCGTCTGGACACTCTGGACTTCGCTGGACTTCGACTGGGCCCAACTTCATCACCCTCTCCGTCCAAAGCATCGTCTGTGCCCGTGCACCATACAGGCTCCATGCAGGACCTGTGGAGCATCAAGGACAACTGAAGTATCACCCTTGGAGTGAAGGAGTCACTCCTCTGCGTTTGCAGGCACCGTAATGCAACTGACTGGTCTGCTGATCCTGAGCTCCTGCGGACTCTGAAGGCTCCAGCAACACAGGAGGTGGGTTCCTATGTTCCTTAAGGTCGAGCTGCCCTCTCACTAAGCTTGAGGCCAGTATCCCTTGTGGGGATCGCATAACCCGAACCCCTGTGCACCGTGTACTTTTGCAATTGCATATGCTTGTTGGCATTCCCCAACTTTATGCATTGGGCTGTCGATTGCCCTCACCTCTGCGCACATTTCGTACAAAGGACTTTGGCCTCCTCGCACTATCTGCCATGCAAGCTGTTGCTTTGTGAAACTGCTAGAGGTCCCCTCGCGACTCCGTGCCTACAGCCTCTGGGTCCATTTGAGGGACAACACTGCTTTTCTTGGGCTCCCCTGGTTGCTCCAGGCCTGCCTTGACTCCCCTGGCTGTGGTGACTCCCCTGGTCATTGCTGGGCCAGACCATAAAATTCTTTGACCTTCTTCATGGGTTGCCGCTGCCAAGGCTTGTTGGTGCTCCCTCCGGACACTGACCCCTCAGCACTCGACATCCTTCGTGGGACAGCTCGTATCTGACTCCTGGTCATCCTCAACGTCTCCTGGTCCCTGCAGCTGAAGAGTCAAGGTCTCCTTCTTCGCACCTGAAGCACCAGACATCGGTGGACATTCGACTACCGAGCCCCTGGTCACTCCTGAGTGACCCAGACTCTGTCCCCTCTGCTTTCAGGTTCCTTCCATCAAGAATCCACCTGCAGATTCCACCGTACACTTTTCTTCTTTCCAGCAGTGGCATTTCTTTGAAGACTCCCATTGAGAATGACGGCGGTTTCCGACGCCACTTCAGGCCTATGCACCCGGCTTCCCTGGGATAGGTAACTCTGGTACTTCGGTATGCATGGGTGGGGTGGCTCTCCAACCTTCTATGTTCCAAAGGGTTTCCTCGTAATCCACTGGGAAGGGTCCTTAAACTTTAAAACTGCACCTGCGACTCTCCCATTGAATCGTATGTAGCACGCGGTCGTGTTCTCACATTGCACCCATCCTCCGTGGGGTCCCTACTTACTCACCTTGGGTGGTTCCTTGGGGTCCCAGCGATTCTACACCCTCTAGACACTGTCTTGACTCAAGTCGTGGTTCCTATACCACTATCTTAGTATATGGTTTGGTCTCCCACTGGAGCCCACTGTGTATTAGTGCTACTTACTATTGTTTCTATGCTAAAGTAGTGTGTGCTTTGTGTCTATCTGCGTGTAGCAGATACTGTGAGGTATTTAAGGTGTTATAATAATAAACATATATTCTTATACCTACTGTGTGGTTCTCCTTTCACTTAACCAATACAATAAGGTTGCATTCTGGTGAAACAAGCTGCTTAACATTCCTTCAAGACTAAGCCTGAAGGCTGCTCTCCACAGCTACCACTTGGATAGCTTTCTAAGGCTATCTTTGACCTCTTAAATCACCATAAGGATTGTTTCGACTGGTGCAAGGTGCCCACTTTAATTAGTGGTCATCATATACCAGGCCAACTTCTCACAGTTATTGTGTGCAGGTAAAGAAACTTACCTATTTGAGGAGTGATATGAACTTGCTGGAAACTACTAGTTACAGAATGAATCTTATCAGATCAGTCACGATGACGCTCACGAAGAGCAAGATGGATATTATGCTAATTATTGAACCAGTGAGTATGGCACGTTGTAAATATTAACCAGCTGCCTGTGATTAAGAACTTGAATAGTTTAAAGAGTGGAAGGCTGAAAATGAATGATCCTGATTGCTGCCTAATAAGACTCTTTGAAAAGGGAGTGCATCTCTGTTCTCTATGGCGAAGTTGTGGACTCCCCCGGGTCTCTAGTTTTCAGAAATGTGTGGGTTTGGTAGGTTTCCCTAGATGGCCGCCGAGCCCGGGGCCAAAAACTCATGGGACCCCCCTTGCAAAACCAGGTTGTTTTGCGATAGGTAATTTTGATGTCGCCTCAATAGGTTTTGGGCCCTTGCCTGTCGCGGGTACTTGACCCACCCACACAAGTGAGGTACCATTTTTATCGGAAGACTTTGGGGAATGCGGGGTGGGTGGAATTTTGTGGATCCACGCAGATTCCAGAACTTTCCACCACAGAAATGTGAGGAAAATGTGTTTTTTTTTACAAATGTTTAGGTTTGCAAGGGATTCTGGGTAACAGAACCTGGTGAGAGCCAGTCAAGTCACCCCATCCTGGATTCCCCTGGGTGTCTAGTTTTCAAAAATGTATAGGTTAGCTAGGTTTCCCTAGGTGCCGGCAGAGCTAGGGTTCAAAATCTACAGCTAGGCACTTTGCAAAAAAAGGGTCTGTTTTCACTGTGAATATGTGGTGTGTCCATGTTGCGTTTTGGGCCCTTTCCTGTCGCGGGCACTAGGCCTACCCACACGAGTGAGATACCATTTTTCTCGGAAGACTTTGGGGAACGCGGGGTGGGTGGAATTTTGTAGATCCACGCAGGTTCCAGAACTTTCCACCACAGAAATGTGAGGAAAATTTGTTTTTTTTTTACAAATGTTTAGGTTTGCAAGGGATTCTGGGTAAAAGAACCTGGTGAGAGCCAGTCAAATCACCCCATCCTGGAGTCCCCTGGGTGTCTAGTTTTCAAACATGTATAGGTTTGCTAGGTTTCCCTAGGTGCCGGCAGAGCTAGGGTTCAAAATCTAAAGGTAGGCACTTTGCAAAAAAAGGGTCCGTTTTCACTGTGAAAATGTGGTGTGTCCACGTTGTGTTTTGGGCCGTTTCCTGTCGCGGGCACTAGGCCTACCCACACAAGTGAGGTACCATTTTTCTCGGAAGACTTTGGGGAACGCGGGGTGGGTGGAATTTTGTGTATCTACGCAGATTCCAGAACTTTTCACCACAGAAATGTGAGGAAAATGTGGTTTTTTTGACAAATGTTTAGGTTTGCAAGGGATTCTGGGTAACAGAACCTGGTGAGAGCCAGTCAAGTCACCCCATCCTGGATTCCCCTGGGTGTCTAGTTTTCAAAACTGTATAGGTTTGCTAGGTTTCCCTAGGTGCCGGCAGAGCTAGGGTTCAAAATCTACAGCTAGGCACTTTGCAAAAAAAGGGTCCGTTTTCACTGTGAAAATGTGGTGTGTCCACGTTGCGTTGTGGGCCGTTTCCTGTCACGGGCACTAGGCCTACCCACACGCGTGAGATACCATTTTTCTCGGAAGACTTTGGGGAACGCGAAGTGGGTGGAATTTTGTAGATCCACGCAGGTTCCAGAACTTTCCATCACATAAATGTGAGGAAAATGTGTTTTTTTTTCACATTTTTAGGTTTGCAAGGGATTCTGGGTAACAGAACCTGGTGATAGCCAGTCAAGTCACTCCATCCTGGATTCCCCTGGGTGTCTAGTTTTAAAAAATGTATAGGTTTGCTAGGTTTCCCTAGGTGCCGGCAGAGCTAGGGTTCAAAACCTACAGCTAGGCACTTTGCAAAAAAAGGGTCTGTTTTCACTGTGAATATGTGGTGTGTCCATGTTGCGTTTTGGGCCCTTTCCTGTCGCGGGCACTAGGCCTACACACACAAGTGAGGTTCCATTTTTCTCAGAAGACTTTGGGGAACGCGGGGTGGGTGGAATTTTGTGGATCCATGCAGGTTCCAGAACTTTCCACCACAGAAATGTGAGGAAAATGTGTTTATTTTGACAAATGTTTAGGTTTGCAAGGGATTCTGGGTAACAGAACCTGGTGAGAGCCAGTCAAGTCACCCCATCCTGGATTTCCCTGGGTGTCTAGTTTTAAAAAATGTATAGGTTTGCTAGGTTTCCCCAGGTGCCGACAGAGCTAGGGTTCAAAATCTACAGCTAGGCACTTTGCAAAAAAAGGGTCAGTTTTCACTGTAAAAATAAAGTGTGTCCACGTTGCGTTTTGGGCCGTTTCCTGTCGCGGGCACTAGGCCTACCCACACAAGTGAGGTACCATTTTTATCGGGAGACTTAGGGTAACACAGAATTGTAGAGCAACTGTTATTACCCATTGACTTTCGATGCACTTCTGCCTTCCAAATGAAAGACAATATGTAAAAAAACAAGTCATTTTGAAAAATGACCTATAATTCTCATGCTAGTATGGGTACTCACAATTTCGGAAATGTGCAAATATCTACTGTTTCTAAACTCTATATTTTGTTCCAATTTCAGAAATACATAGGTGTCTTTCAAACCGATTTTTCCATGTATATATTTTCCCAAATTAATTGCTATATACCCGGTACATAATGAAAAATCATTGCAAGACGCTGCTCAGTTATTGGCTCTGGGTTCGTCGGGTTCTTGGTGAACCTACAAGTCCTTTATATCCCCACAACCAGAAAGGTCCAGCGGATGTAACAGTATATTGCTTTCAAACAGCTGTCAAAATTAGAAGAAGTTACAGGTGAAAACGTTGGCACAAATTGCTGTTTTTTTCAACTAATTTTCAATTTTTCCTATATTTAACTGTTAGTTTCTATAAAGAAACCTTCAAGGATTTACACAAATGACCCCTTGCTGAATTCAGAATTTTGTCTACTTTTCTAAAATGTATAGCTTTCCAGGATCCATTATTGATTTCATACCCATTTCTACCATTAACTGGAAGAAGGTTGAAAGCACAAAAAATAGCAAAAATAGGCTATATCCCAGTAAAATGCCAAAACTGTGTAAACAATGTTGGTTTTCTGACAAAAATCTGCTTGTCCCTAAAAGCTGGGAAAATGGTGATTTCAGCCCCACAAACCCTTTGTTGATACCATTTGCAGGGAAAAAACCAGACGCTTTCATTTGCAGCACTTTTTCCCAATTTTTCCCCAAAAACCCAAAAGTTAGCTGTATTCTGGCTAATTTCTGGGTCCCCTCCAAGGGAATCCACAAACCCTGGGTACCTTTAGAATCCCCATGATGTTGTAAGAATAGGATGCAAATTTGGCATGGATACCTTATGTGGTCAAAAAGTAACAGGGGCCTAAGCGCGAACTACCCCAAATAGCCAAAAAAAGGCTTAGCATGGGGGGGGGGGAAAGGCCTAGCAGCGAAGGGGTTAAAAGACAGCAGTTGCTTTAAAGAACATGCTGTGGGGCTTTAGTGTGGCATGCACCGTTACAGAGGGAGGATGGACATGGATAGTAAAAAGACTGCTTTGGCGAAAATGCATAAACGCTTACGGTCTTGCCACCAACAGCAGACTGAAACGGTGAAGACTAGCCCGGAAGTTGTTCAAAAAGTGACCCGGAAGAAGAAAGTAGTGAGAGGTAAGATAGTTGTCAAAACAGGAAAGGCGAGTGAATGACAAATGCTGGACTACCCAATGTCACTGTGGACAACACAATTTACAAAGGCTTCACATAAGCTGTAAATTTGTTGAACCCACACTGATGCCATGCCCCCAACAAATAAATGAGATTTCGGGGGATAGTTTAGAAAGCAAAAAGGGCTGCGTGTATTTCTCTATTCCAAATAAAAATACGTACACAACAATTTACATAAAGAAACACTGTGGGAGGAATAAAGTTTAAATGCTAGTGCGTTGAAGTAATACACAATCTTATCATTTTAGACTTTGCTGTTGCCGGGTATTATGCCGTCTAGGACTATTGCGTTTTAATATAGGGCGCGATGGGGTTCTCTGGTTAGCATGCCGTTTACACTATAAAGAGCTGACTGTCCGAAACTAAGGAGTATTGTGTGCCCTGGGGTTTTCTGGTTAGCATGCCGGTTAGGACACTTATTTTATAGAGAGGAATATTCGTTGCTGATGCTTTTTGATAGTTGTCTTTACCATATGAGAGGATCTCTGTGTGTGCCCTGGGGCATTTTATAATTGACGATCTATTGATTGACTTCAAGAATTGATTGGACAGTACGCACGAGACGATCCTAATTGGTGACGTCGCATACTGATGAAAATTTGAATTACTTTCAGGTCGTACGTGTCCTTTTGTATTTTGAGTAAGCCCTGACGAAGTTCCCGTCGTACTAGGGAACGAAACGCGTTGGCTGTGTGCCGGTTTTAAGACTAAGTACGACAATAAAGAGAAGAATTTTGGATAACTTATGTCTTCTGACTGACTTCAATCAGAGTGCACCTCCCTTCCTTGTGGACTTTCTCTATAATTGACATCCCCCAGCAGCGGATGCCGGGAGCAGTTGCACTTGTGCGAAATATATGTAACTAGTGGAATTTAATGTGCTTGACCTTGATCTGCTGCTTTGTGCTTTTCTGTTTTTCACAATCTTATCATACCTGTGATTGAAAATGTTCCTCTGCAACATGGTCTCCCATTTAGGATGGTCTTAGTCACACCTAAAAACAAGACTTCGACAAGCCCAATCCCCCTTAAAAAGAAGGCCAAAACCAAATGAATATCCTACCAAAAAATGCCCACCTGCCCAACACAAACAAAGAAGTGGTAGGCACTGGGGGGAGGCAGCTTTACTACAACTGTGCATTAAGAGGAGGTTGGAATGCTATAGTAAAATGTAAGCAGCTGTGGCGCTGAAGCTGAACACAAGCAAACATTAACAGACAAGGAAACCAAGAAAAAAATAGTACCCCAAAGAACATATAAAGAACCATAGCACAATGAGACAGTACTTAGTCCCTGCTCTGTGGGAGGAATGGAAGAGAAAAAGAAGGGACAAAGAGGCAGGACTGACCACTAGCAAGCATTTTTAAAGGACACTGACAGACAAATGAAAAGCAAAGGCAAGCAATGGGTGGAGTTGGAACTCCACAAAGCAATTACAGCAGGTCGCTAAGTGACAGCGCAAGCGCTGTTACGCTCAACCTAAAAAGAAAGACAAGCCTAAATAGTCAAAGCCTCAATTAAAAAAGAAGGAAGCTGGACTTAAAGTCAAGCATGCCACGGATACTGAGGACACTGCTTCTGGGCCGGGAGAGGGCTCTGACCATGCTGGACAGTGCTCTAGAAGTAACAATAGTTCGCCAGAACCTGGTGGATTGTCAAGTAGCAGTAGCCTGAGTGACTTTATCCAAGTGCAAAAGCTGGGTATGAGGGTGAGCGTCAAGCATCGTTTACATGAATTGGAAGGGACGTACTGAGATATATCAATGTTCTCTTTTGGGAGAACTTGTCATTCGGCTATGATACTCTCTTGGTTGAAAAGAATTGGCCACCTAAACTTGTGATGGATTGCCCAGAAGGAGAAACAGTAATTCTACCTGCCTTTTCCTGCCTCATTCCAGACTCAATAAAAACATTCATTACACCAAGGAATGGGCTAGCTCCTGCATTATACCGCAACCATGTAGAGTGGGATGACAGTTCCCCCTATCATGCAATACCTGTGAGGTCAGCCCCACAACCTTAAAGACAATACCCCATTAAACATGAGGCTAAAAAACAAGCTAGAGAGATACTCACACTACTTGAATACCAAGGTGTAAGAGAAAGTTGCACCACCTCCCTTATGAATAATCCTTTGTTTCCAGTAATGAAACCTGACCATTCATATCGTTTAGTGTTAGATTACAGACACCTGAACACAGCTACATGTACATTTGCTGTACAAAAAGCGCACAGCGTGGCACTAATGAACAAAATAGTGCGTAAAAAATACAAAACCACATAAGACTTCTCGGATGGATTTTTTTCTGCCAAAATATAGCACCTGAAAGCAGGTATTTGACAGCATTCAGTGCTCTCGGATCTCGAAAACAGTTCTGTCGATTACCCCAAAAGTATAATAGCCCCGGGCTCTTCTCAGCACGAGTTGCAGAACTTCTACAAGAATTTGATGACCAGACATGGGAGTTGACGTAGGGATAATTTTATTTATTAGACAACTATATGCCCAGGCAGTAGCGATGGTACGCTTTGGGAAGCAGGGTGAGTGCACTAAACTTTTTTAAATTGAGAAAGGAGTAAGGCAGGGGTGTGTCCTCGCCCCATTTCTCTTCTCTCTGTATACAAACAAACTAAATAAGGTGATGGTTGAGAAAAGTAAGGACGTTCCTCATACCACTTCTACACTTCTTCCAATTCTGCTATATGCAGTTGACGTGATATTGATGGCTAGAACACCGATGGCCCTACAAAGCAGTATAATGACATATTTGGCTTTTATGTCAGATCTAGATCTACAAGTGAATAAAACAAAGACCTTTGTTCTGACAGTCGGTGGGGACAAGAAAAGACTGAGAAAGCACCATATAAAGGGTGAAACTATAGAACGGGTGGAAAAATTTGCTTATCTAGGCATTCTGTTTGATTCAAAATTAAAATGGACTGAGATGGTGTCAAACAGGGCGAATCTCAAGACAAAAAGTATAGGCGCCCTATTTAAGTTCGCAAAATATTTGGGCAGTAAACCAATCGAGGAATTGATTAAAGTTTACTTAGCAAAAACCATCACTATAGCCACATATGGGGCTGCAATATGGGGAACCACAGAAGTAGAAGAGCTACAAATTATTGAGGATAAGTTCGCTAAAAGGCTACTGTCAATTCCAGGTACTTGCAGCAACTTTATTGTTCATAAGGAATTAGGACTGCCTTACATTAGTGATACGATCAAAATGGCCCCGCTACTGCTGTGGATATCAATTTGGAAAAGAGATACAGTCCAACTTAATCAGCACATCATAAGGGATATCATGAAACTTGATCGTGCCGTAACCATCCCTTGGTTAACTTATGTTAGACAGACCTTTATCTCTATGGGCCTGAAGGATTTGTATGAAAATCCTAGCAGCTGCAAAATTTACTCTAAATTAAAACTGAAAGAGCTCTTGATAACAAAAAGTGAACGGATAAGATGGGAAAGGAACAAATCAAAAAGCACAGTAAATTCCTATATGGCCACACCTCCTGTGCTAAGTGGTCAATCCTCTTATCTTTCTTTTGTTGTGAATTCTCAGCACCGTTATTTATTGACAAGACTGAGATTAAATTACGTTTCCTTGATGTTGGGCTTACCGGAAAAAATATATTCACTAAACCATCTATCTGTATGTCCTTGTGATGCCTTATCTAAACAAACAACTTCCCACATCGTTTTTCTGTCCCTTATATAAGACAGAGAGGAAAAGGTTTATTGTGCCGCTATTGCGCAAGCTCACTCTGAGTAATTATATTTCAGCATTCTCAGTTCTTGTACAAGTTAGAAACACAATTTGTATGTTTTATGATGGCGTCTTTTCTACAAGCTGCCGTAAAAACTAGGAAGATTGCCAACGTAATGTTATCCTGATCTGTTGATAATGGATAGAGATGGACTTAATCTTGCGTGACTCAAATGGTGAGATAAGCTCATTTACACCCTGCTGCTACGTACTATTTAAGTGATTACATCTTTTTTATATTATCTATCACCTGGGGAAAGGGATGCTATTTAACACAGGAGGATAACATTTAATAAGCATTTGTATGGTATTTAAAAAAAAATTTTAAAGGATGAATTTATTTGATACAAATTGGACGCCTTTTTAAAATATCGTTTTTAGTATTGTACTAACTGTATGCAATGAAATTTTATGAATTTTTTAAATGCGAATTAAAGTTATGATTGATTGATTGATGACCAGGGATTGTCCTATGTTGATGGCACATATTTGACGGGTGATGACCTTTCTATACACTTGATAAGAATAGATTGCATTGTTCGGGGATTTGCTCACATGGGCTACAAATTTAATTTTAAGAAATCAAAAATAATCCACTTCAATGTCCTATTCTTGGAATATGAGCTGTCAAGTGAAGGCAAAAGCCTTGCAACACACTTCTTAGAAAAGTGTGTGCTCCTACAATCACCAAACACATTGAAGAAACTTCAATCCATGTTAGGATTCCTACATTTTGGCAGAATTTACATTCCAGATTACGCAGAAAGGGTTAAACTATTCTACAACTTGATTCGTCCATACTTTTCAAGCACAAACTAGACAACTGAACACACAGATTTTATGTTCAGCACAAGCCGACATGCTAGGTTCAAAACACAAACACACATGTAAACACAACAAACCTGGTGATCCATAGTATTGTGGGGTCATCGGAGTACATATATATTACATTCAATGAAGGTGACGCTGTACCAACTGCATATAAATTGAATTTATACACTAATGTTGAGATGCGTTTGAGTGCATTGGTTCAGGGGAAACGAATAATTGTTGTGACTCCAGTGCCGGACTTAGAGGCTACAGATTTGACTCTACACTACAGACACAAGCTTATTTGCAATACGAAAATGAATACCCTCTGCCTAATGAAGTTATGCCTCATGATCAGTACAACTACATCATCTATACTGACGGTTCTGCACAGCCTGCAGTAGGGACAAAACATCAATACTCTGCAGCGTGTGCCGATGTTAAGGGTAGAATACAGGGTGCAAATTCCTCCCTGAAAAGACCTACACTCAGTCACTAGATGATTGCACAGCACAGCTGGCTGAACTCAGGGCTCTAATTCTGGCACTGGAGCATACAGATCCTGGATTCCCCACATTCATAGTGTGTGATTTGTATTATTGTTTTCAGTCCTACAATGAGTATCTACACTACTGGAGCCAGAATGGATTCAGAGATTCCAAGGTGCACACCATAAAGCACAAAACGCTTTGGGGACAAGTGGCCAAGCTAAAAGAATGCTTGCCATGGACTCATGTGATTCACACCTTGAGTCATCAATATGTAGTAATACACATTGCAGGGAATTCCATGGCTGAAAGCAACAGTGCAAACTGCTGCTGTCACTGCAATTACTTCTTCTAGTATGAGGATAGATAGAGACATTATGACAGCTGTCAACACTGCACGTGATGACACCCACTTGCCGAAAGGTTTCCAACAAAGTACTCCTACCAGATAAGTGTGCAAAACATACCATTTGCTCGCATTCCCGGTGTAGGGGATAGAGTAATGCCAAATTGAAAACCCAGGCTAGGATTGGTCCTAGCAGCACATGAGAGCCTAGCATCTGCACATGCAGGGGTGCCAGCTAAAATTTCACTATTGCACCAACGCTATTGGTAGCCAGGTCTATATAAACAGATAAGGGACGTTGTCCTTAAATGTCCTTTAATGTGACATCTTCTAGCAGATGAAGGGTTCCACTGTAGCATGTCCACTACAGACACCTCTATTGATCTCAAACAAGCCTCTGCCTTGTGTTTATCTGAACCATTGTGGCCCCTTACAATCAGATGGGGCTTACAAATACATCTTGGTTGCAGTGGACTCCTGCTCTTGATTCCTATGGGTTTAGTCACAGTGATCAGCTGACGCTCTAACTGTTATAATAGATCTACAAGTCTTTATCAGAACATACACAGTTGGCACAGTCCATTCAGAGCAGGGTCTGATGTTTGCTTCTGAGGCTTACAAAGACACCATGGGAAAATTGGGTGTGACCATGTGGTACTGCTCCTCCTATCATCCCGAGACAAATGTGATAAAGGAGAGGAAGAACCGGGACTTAAAGCAGTCTTTAACAGCTAGGGTACAGGGTTCAGGTTGCAGTTGGGTCCATCATCTGTATGGGGTCCAGAGAGCCCTCAACAACCTGCCGAGAAAATCCCTGTGTGGTCAGACTACCTATGAGGTCCTGTTTGGGGTTAAGATGTGAGTACCAGACCTCGACAGTCCCAGTACAGTGGCACCATTTGACATCAATTAACATCTGGATGTTTTACAAGAACTGAACAGCTTCTGGGTGCACAGAGTAATGTCCAAGTAAAACGTACCACCACTGGTGAAGTGAAGGAAGTGCCAGTAACCCCTAGTTGGATCCCCAAGATTAGCAAACTAGTCCGGGAGAAGATTGCGGACAAGAAAATATTTGAGCCATCTTACAGAGTGCCTGTACCTGTCCTGGCTGTCGAAGATACCAGAATTGTACTTTTACCACCCCTTGCTGGCTGCAAAAACAAAAGATTTGTGTCAATAGATCTCATCAAACCACATTATATGGCCAGTTCTACAAAGTAGGTGACGCAGGCTCCTGGGTGATTACCTGTCTCCTCTCACTACCCTGCAGGAAGTCCTGTTAGAAGCTTTGACAAATGATGAAGCTTCTTCTCCCCAGCTGGGGAAAGCTTATAATGAAGTAGCACTGCTACCTGCTACATCAACAACTACCACACAATCAACTTGTACGGAAACACAGATTTTAATTCTGAAATCTAACACGAATGGTGTTTACATCAACGTACAATTTAAGTCAACTATCAGTTCTTCACAGCCTCCAGAGCTTGCCAAAAATAGATTGAACACCCTCAGGCTACTTCGTCGACTTTGATGACTTCTCTTCTGATTCGTCTGACCCACCTGGGCTTCCACCCCTACAAGGTAGATTGCATGTATTCTACTTTTGGCTGAAGAAGATATATTTGTTCCTTCATGGCTATACCTGTGGATTATAATTTCATTACTTTTCCTCATCCTTTGGATTGGTTTAGTGACAGTCTTTTCCTGCTTCTGAACGAAAAGTGCGAAAAACCTTTCCCTGGTAAACATTTCTGCTGTTCCAGTTCCTGATGGAATTGTTTGGGAAAGAGTATCGTATGATAGATTTGATCCAACTGAACTTTTGCAAATACCATATGTACTTTGTATTATCACCCCTAGTACTATCGCTGATGATAAGGATATTGATACAGTGCATGAAATGCTAGAAGATCTGGAGCGGCGGTTATCAGAGTGCGGACCACTGGCCACTTGCAGCCTGCCAGGCCTTTCCATGCATCCCCCGTGGAAAACAGCATGCATGGAATCAGCACAATTTCTGCCTGTTGTAATTCCTTGGGCCGCATTTGCTGGGAAAAGCATGAAAGAAGCATTCACAGGCAAACAGTGTCTCACATGCTCACCCACAGTCCACCACCTTCACCTGACTCTCTGACGTCACTTGCTCACCCTGCCATCGAGTGCATTCTCTGTGCTGCCTGTACATGCTGCACACAGACAGTGTAGCCTCTTTAATATCTCAATTGGTGCAGCTAAAACAGAGCTCTCTGGGTAGTTAAATTTACGTTTTTTGTGGCTCTGGGTTAGAGTTTCAGCTGAGCTCGGCATTTCCTTCCTCGTGGTCTCAGAGCCGGCACGTGGTGTAAACAAAATAAATAAAATGAGGATCCAGCAATGTCCTCACGCGGATCCGTGGGCTGCGCCTAGCTTTTTATTTTATGGCATGGCTTCACTTGAGGTACGTGGATGCTACAGGCTCTCGGTTGTCAACAGTGGTGCTAAGGAGGGTTTACAGGTGGTTAATTGGGGGAGATGCAGTTTAGACACAAAGTTATATGCCTCAGAAGCAGTCTGATACTTAAGTATAAATCTCGGCTTACCCACTTTATTAAACTGTGTGATTCTGAGTGAAACATTTATCTGCCTGTGTCTTACAGGCAATTCAGCTTGCTTTGTGCATTACTCAAGAAAGTGTATTAATTTATAGTCATCCAACACTAATCGTCTGGGTCGTGGCAGAGATGTAGCATCAGGTCTTTTATGCTGCAGAATTGAACAGCGAATAGTTACTGGTTTTGGCACGCATTAGGTACAGTCAGAGCTGAGGGGACAGGGGCACAGTATGTACGCAGAGATGAATGGGCAGAGGCAGAATGAGATGGTAGAGGTAAGAGGACGGGGCAGAGAAAGGAAAAACAGAGGTACTGCCAGACTCCGCATGAGTGAAGCATAAAAGCAGAATGAGAAGCACACTCAGAGATATGGAAAGGTGAAGGGTTAACAGACGAGAGTGAGGGAGTACAATCAATGTGAGCGCTGAGTAAGGGTAAGGCAGATTATGAGAAGTGTGAGGGTGTGGAAGCAGAGTAAGGTCAGGAAGAGTGGGCTGCTTTATACGTAAGGACTATATTGAGCAATATATATGGAAGGTGAGTGCTAAGTCAGGGACATGGTCAAGGAAATAGTGAGGGGTATGACAATAATGCAAGCAACAGCTATCACATAGCAGCAGAGTGAAGGGAAGCAGTGAAGTGAAGGTGTAAAGCAGAACTGCAGAAAGGACAGAGGGACTGTCTTATCGGTAGAGTGAACCTTCAGTAGAGTGAATGTGTACAGGCACAATGAGTGAGTAGGCGTTGAGTGACCCAGTAGGGCACAATGAGAGGGTAGGCATAGAGTGGTGCGTTAGGGTGCAATGAGAGGTTATGCGTAGGATGAGGTGTTAAGCTACAATGAGAGGGTAGGCAGTTTGATATGATATGAGGCGAGTAAGAGAAATAATGCTGAATACAATAGACAAGTGTGGCACCAAAAATGTGGGACCAGATAGGGGTAGAGTGTGATGGAGGGAGAGCAGGAGCAGCATTAAAAAGTCAAGGTGTGGAGAGAGTGAATACAGTTTAAGAAGTTGGGGGCAGAGTAGGTGGAAAAGGACAGGCTATGCGCATAGTGAAATAGAAGGGTCAGGAAATGAGTATAAGCAGAGTGAAGATGGGTGGAATAATGAGGTTGGAGGGTCAGGCAGAGAAAGCTTATGAGCTGAGCAAAGAGGTACTGGGAGCATATTGAGATGGCAGTAATAGAAGGCAGGGACAGTGTGAGAGGCATTTATGAGATAAGGAAAGACCCAATGGTAGGATGAGAGGTATAATGAGTGGTGTACATTGAGGGCAAAACAATAGGAGAAGAATAAAGTTGTGACAGAGTGCCAGGCTGTGGGACGGGTCAGGAAAAAAGTAAATTATTAAGGCCAAAGTAGTGCATAGAGGTAGGATGGGGGTAAAGTAGAGGAATATGCATGGAACAGTCATAAGGTAGGGTCAGAATTAGAGTGCAGGGTCAGAGTGAAAGCCTAGGATCACAGCGAACCCTATGAGTAGAGTCATTGAGTGTGGGGCTCAGGGAAGAATAGTAGTAGACGTGCTGCTTGATACATATATTATTATGAAATGACATGCACCTACCTGAGATGATAGTCATTTTGGGATGTCACTACAATACCTCTGCTCCATTGTTGGGCAAGCTCATTGACTAGGAGAAGGCAGCGTGAGAAGGCAGCAGGTCTCTTGCCCATCATGCCTGTCATTGTGCCATTGTAAATGTGCATTACAGCCTGAGTAAATTAATGCATGTATTGTGTGGGTCCATGCATGCATATTACAGCATGGGACCATTTATGCATGTACTCTCTAGGTCCATTAAGAATATGGCAGCCTGCTGTCACTGATGCTTGTATTGCCTGGTGTTACATGTATGTGGTACGTTTCATGAGCTGGGGTGTGTACAGCACGCTGGACAGAGGACAGGAAGCCTACCTCTATCAATGCACTTTGCATTTACGCTTCTGAGTTTTGCTGGATGATCTTGATGCTTAGTACTGTAAACTTAAACAGGGCCATTAAGAGGTTGTTTGGAGCGACTTTAAGAGGCATAGGGGTATGAGTTTTGTCTTCTGAGAGACAATCGAAGGGTGTTTCCAAGAACATTTAGTAGGTGGAAGTGATAAGAGTCACACATAAGATGTAACAGTGTCACACAAAAGCACACCTCAAACATGGAAATGTCACACATAAGCTAACTGAAAACTTGGCAGCCCTGCCAAAGCATAGTGGTTTTACTTGGCAGGTTCCTCCTGATTTACACAACCCATGATCGGCATAAAGAAGGTGAATGTTGATTTGATCTGTTTTAAAAAGACACACAAATGATTTATCTTGTGGTCATTGAAGTAATGCTAATGAGAACATAGCTGCCACGTTTTCAGATTGTATGTGTGCCATTGTCAAAGTTTCAGTGTACTTATGAGTGCTGTTCCACAACCAAATGTATGCCAATAAGAGTGACATTTTCTTGCAAGTGAACCAAAGCAATGAAGTCCATGGGAAAAGATAAGTATTGGAAATGACACCATTTTGAGCTAGAATAAGTTCTAAAAATATCTTGAAACTGCTTCAAATCCCCTGAAATGGAAGGTCACTAAACGAGACGATGATAGGATGTGGGCCGGCTGATCAGACTTCCTAAGGCACTGCCCTTGGTAGGTGGTAGGGGTGAAGGCGGAAATGCAGATTCCATTATGCAAGGCTTTATAAAACACATAATTAGAAGGCTAATGAATTCAGATAGTTCTTGTTTACATATAACCTTGTATATAACTTGCAACATTTTTTCCCCAATTATGATATGCCCCCTCTGGTGCAGAGACAGAATATCGAGTAAAAAAATCAAATTGAACAAATATCGTGTCTAAAATATCGTGGGTCAGGAATATCGACAGACAAATTCTCATGGCCAAGAATATCGATTTTAGGTAAGTATTATCGATTCAAAAAATATCGAAGTGTTTAATATCGTTTGCAAAAATATAGTTGTTAAAAATATAGATTTTTTTATTAATGTTATGTATTTTAGTATATCTTTTATATGTGTGTGATGTTTGTTTTTTGTATAAGAATTGTTTGTATTTTTATTATATATGTTAAAACTTTAGTAGTTATCAATTTTTTTAATTTTAATTTTGAGTTTTTAGTTCCGTAGCGGCTTGTGGGTTTATAGGGAAATAGGGTGGGAAGCAATTTAATTATATAAAATGTATTGATTATTTTTAGTAGTTATTATTTTTTTTTAATTTGAAATTTGCGTTTTTAGTTCCGTAGCGGCTTGTGGGTTTATAGGGAAATAGGGTGGGAAGCAATTTAATTATATAAAATGTATTGATTATTTTTAGTAGTTATTATTTTTTTTAATTTGAAATTTGCGTTTTTAGTTCCGTAGCGGGTTGTGGGTTTATAGGGGAATAGGGTGGGAAGCAATTTAATTATATAAAATGTATTGAATAATTTTTATTTATTAATATGTGTTTAATTGAGGTGTTAATAGTGTGTAAATTAATTTATTAATAATTATTTAATAATTAGTTCTTAGTTAATTTTAATTAATCAGTGATTAATGATGGTAATTGTGTAATTAATTGTAGGTGTGTGTTGTTTATAGGTGTAAATGGTGGGAAGGGTGGGAAGTAATTTATTTTTTATTGATGAATTATTAATTAGTTGTTAATTTAAATTAATTAATTAGTAATTAATGATGGTAATTGTGTAATTAATTTTAGGTGTGTGTTGTGGTGTAAATGGTGTAAAGGGTGGGAAGTGATTTATTTTTATTGATGAATTATTAATTAGTTGTTAAATAATTTAAATTAATTAATTAGTAATTAATGATGGTAATTGTGTTATTAATTTTAGGTGTGTGTTGTGGTGTTTATAGGTGTAAATGGTGGAAAGGGTGGGAAGTAATTTATTTTTTATTGATGAATTATTAATTAGTTGTTAATTTAAATTAATTAGTAATTAATTATGGTAATTGTGTAATTAATTTTATGTGTGCACTGTGGATATTATAGTCTTAAAGAATGTGTACTCAATGAATGTTTATCTTTTTATTAATATTTTTAAAATTCATTATTAATTATGTTAATTATGGAAATGAATTTAAATAAAAATGTTGGTCTTTTTGTATTGGTGTGGTGTTATATGGTAGGAAATAAAATAAATACATGTATGTTTTAAATAATTTGTTTGTTAATATTTGCTTCTTTTAAATAAATATTGTTTATAAATGTATTGATTAATTTATTTTATATAATATTTGTACCTTTTTGTATATGTAATTATTATTATAATATGTGTTCTTTTTATATGTTTAATATATTTAATTGTATATTTTTTAAATATTGTTATTTATTTTTAAGATTATTTAATTTTTTTTCAATTATTAGTAATTTTTGTTTCTCTGCCATCCAACACTTTCCCTATTGTTGCACTCACTGGGTTGAGAATAGTAATTTTTACCCCTCCGCTATCCAGCACTTTCCTTACTGTTGCACTCATTGGAGTGGGAATAGTAATTTTTACCCCTCCGCTATCGCGCACTTACCCTACTGTTGCACTCACTGGAGTGGGAATAGTAATTTTTACCCCTCCGCTATTCCACACTTTTGCTACTGTTGCACTCACTGGAGTGGGAATAGTAATTTTTACCCCTCCGCTATCCAACACTTTCCCTACTGTTGCACTCACTGGAGTTGGAATAGTACATTTAATTATTTCGCTATTCAACATTTTCCCTACTGTTGTATTTATGTATTGAGAAATGTACGTTTTATTTATTTTTTAATAGTTTAATGTTTTAATTAATTATAGAATGTTTTTTTAAATTTTAAATTATTGATATATGTATATATTTGATTTTTATATAATTTAAAAGTTTAATAATTAAATAAAGATAATAGTTAATAAATTATTTTAAAGTAAATATATGTATATGTATAAATTATTGTTTGTGTTTAAATTTTTTAAATTAAGTTTATTTTTTATATTTAGTTAAAATGTATATTAAATGTAATTTATTTTGTTAAAAATAATATTAATATTTTATATATTTAATATATGTTATTTTATTTTATTTATTTTTTAAATCAATATTTTTTACATCTATATTTTTAACTAAGAATATTTTTGTTTCAATATTTTTGTACTTAGCTGTTTAAGTATAGGGAGTCCATATTTTTGCATTCTATATATTTTTTTCGATATTTTTACATCGATGTTTTTAGCATCAATATTCGATCAGTGAACCGCCCCCTCTAGAAGGTATACTATTGATTATTTGAGGTACGTATTCTCACCAAAACTACAAATTTTCACATTTCCATCAGTGGCATAAAATTACTGAACAGAATAACCCACTAGGTGGCAGGCTTGCACCAATTAAGTTAAGTTGGGGAATTTAAGAGAGAAGATTTATTGCTGATCATCATGTGGTAGACCCGCTCTGCGCAACTGAGGGCCTAAATGCAGGGAACTGGGTGCTTGTCAAAACAAGGCAAAGATGGCAAACTATGGTCAGAAACACACAGACTCCAGTAAAAATAAAAATATTGACAGTATTTATTAGGGTTACATACATACATATATTGCATTTCAAAATACAGCATTGTCTAGTAATGTTTTGAAAACGGGATGATTTTTTTTTACCCCAGTAGTCCCCCTCTACTGCCCCCATCGGCAGGCCCATCTGTGCGGACCTCGGGCACAACCCAGACAGTAATTTTGGTTCCCGAGAAAAGGTTTGTGAGTACCGATGATCTAGAGTATTCCACTGTTTTTAACTCTGATGATATATATGATGGCACAACTAATTATGATGAAATGTACTGTTTTCAACATTATGGTTACCACTTCTTGCACAAAGCAAGTACTCCACGTGCAGTATTTAATTGCACACAATGGAAACATTGCCCTATACCACCACAGGGTAGTTCAAAAACATTTGCACAGAAGTTTGCATATTTTTCTGGTCACAGTACAACGGACCCGGGGTCTTACTACTATAAGCTCGCACCATCACCAGCAAAGAAAAATATGCTCACTGATACAAAACTGATATATTTGCATCCTTTCTTTCACAACTGTCCAGAGAAGGGTTTGATTTTGGACAGACACTGTTGATTTAAAATCTATTTAGGGACCTGCAGATTTGCAGGTTCAGGGGAACTAGGCTTTATTTAGGGCATGCCAGATACCACAGCAACTGATTTTCCTGAACAAAACTGTGCAGCAAACATCATGTCTAGGCCTGGCTAAATTAAAACATTTAAATACACCAAACATTACCACATTTGCATGTTTTGCAAACTGGCAACGGTTCACAAATTACACAGAGGAAATATTGGACACTATGCTTTGAATCGGTTCATACAATTTTTCAGGGACCAATCAGGGGGGATGTCAGGCACATTTCCTAGGTGACACCAAAGTGTATAAGATCAGCCTATATTTCACAGAGAGCAAACGCCTTATCATTTGCCTTCAGGTCCTTATCAAAAAAGCTCAAGGGGCCATCATTCAAACCCCTACTGGCAACAATAAAAGCCAAAACATTATCTACGCTATCCTATGGCAGCATAGCTCTCCATGGGAAAGACGCGGATCTACTTAATAAAGCACAAGTGGCAATCTATAAAACAGTCTTCCAAATCCATCAGGGAGCCTCACCAGCGCAGATCAGATTAGAATTTGGGGTAACAAACGAAACGTTGGGTAGAAAGTATGCAACCATCAAGCAATGGTATAACTTGAAACAAAATATAGCAGTTTCGGAACTGAACAAGGCTTTGTGGGACGAAATAGAAGAAGACGCAAAGTCCCCATATAACCAATACCTAAAAAGGCTTTAACAGACACTTGTACAAGAGAACTCTGGGAAATCAATCTGCCCTACCCGGCCTTTAAGTTAGCTATAAATAAATCATTAAAGTTCCACTCGCTGCTAGCAGATAAAACCACCTTTAGCTCGAGAAAACATGCCTGGATGGTAATATCTAATTACAAATCACTAACCCCAGCACCATACTTAACCATTACATTCTCGGCCCACAGAAAACTACAACTAATGGCCCTGCGTATGGGAAAATTTCCATCTACCATGGACCAGCCAATTTGGGTCCATGATGGGCCCAAAGACTGCAGACTTTGCGGGCGCAGTAAAGAGGACTTTGTCCACCTTGTTTGTATTTGTCCGAATTTATCCGAAGCACGAGTTACTTTCCTTAAAAAAGCCATGAACACTAGAGGCATAAGAACATGCAGATCGGCAATCATGGCGACCCTGGACCCAACTGACACCCCTCTGAACTGTCAATTAATAAAGTTTCTCTTAGCTCATGCACAAGCACTAAAAAGTAACCCTGTGCCCTGCTCGCAAAGAACAAATAAGACGGCCAATCCAGAAGCAGACCGCACTCCCGAACACAACGCAGAATAACATCAGAACGTTGGAAGGTACACCTTAAAGGGATTAACTAACGCTCCAGAATTACTAAACTGTACACCATGCTTGTTAATATGTTTTATTCTTTTAGGAAACAAAAAGAAAAAAAGGGGGGAAATAATAATTTCTTTTAATCACAGCAATTGTTTTAGTAAATGTATTGTTATGGTTTTAATTAACTGAAACAATAAACTTTTTGACTTGACTTGACTTGTATAAGATCAGCAGGCCCGACCAATGGTACACGGAGACATAACAATCGGGGGTGGTAACAACTTACAGTGTTGGGAAATTATGCCTAGATTGGCTAAAAACCTCAACATTGGCACAGGTGAAACAACATTTGTCACTTCTCTCTGATGACATGGGACTACAGGACTTTTTATTAGGTCCCAGAAAATCACATCAAAAGCTCATCTTGTATGTAATATACAACAAAATGTGGAAGGCTTCACAGTAGGAAGCGGCTGAGAGACTGCGCGAAATTGAAGGCAAATTTAGAAAAGGCTCTAGCAATAGTTGATTTAGTATGCCTACATTGTCCACTAGGATATACTCTCTGGGTAGAATTATGTCGTCTGCAATAGACATCATACAGAATGACATGTCCTCTTTACAACATGGGCAGTCACAGATTAGATTATTCATATATCTAAGCTGGACTCTTGAGACACTTTGCATCGGTCGCGTACCATAACAACACCTTAACACCGCTAGCTTGTTCTTACCTTATAACTTAAGAAAACAGCAAACCATCATGGCACGAAAGGATGCAATCTACACAATGTTACACAAAGAGGAATTACCATTTACTGTTGAAGAAATACCTTCCGTGGATTGGATAATCCACGGATTTATTTCTCTGCAAATTTTGACATTTAACATCCAATACTGTTTACAACACCATTAAGTAGGCAGATACGAGGCGATAGGAGAAGATGCACGAGTCATGGATACTACCTTCTAGATACCACTGTAGGAATGGTGAGACTGAAGTTTTTCTTAGCAGGACTGACTGCAAGGGCATTCCTTGGTATGTAGAGAAGTTTTGCTTCATGGTGCATACAATGCGTCCAAGGAACATCTGTCCTGCTATCTGAAGGGTTCTCCAGCTGATGTGATCCATCCGGCTTTCAGATTACTCTCAATTGGGAGTTATTTGATATTGAATGATCAGAGCTGCTATGGCATGAAACTGGGCATAGTCTATCTGGTAAAGGTTTCTGCAGTCGTGACCTGTTGCACACAAGTACTGTTTCCACCGGCATGCAGTTAGGGAAGCAACGCTTTGGCTTTCGATAAAGCTTTCGAATGTGCACTTTCATTCTTTGAGCAGACTGAAAGCCATATTATTGCAGAAGGATGTGGCCTTAACATCTGCAGAGTAGACATTTGATCTCCAAGTCGCAATGTCTTCTTCTGAGATACAGTTGTTACTCCGCACATATTTCCTACTACATTTTGGGGAGCTTGTGCATCACATTTATTTCTATGTCTAGTACTTCAAGAGTAGCACACTTTTTCAAAACAATTGGCTCTGGGTTGGTTAGCACCTTCCAAACAGTCTTCAGAGTTATTTCATCATTCATACACTCCGTGCGTGGGATCGCTTTAGGCGGTCTCCCACCGGTCCTGTTACTGATTGTCGGGATAGTGCTTTTATTTTTTGTGCTCTGCAGTGGATGTCCAATCAAGAGGCCAAATGGAACTGGCACTACCATATGTGCTCCTGTGTTGTGATCACATGATACAGTGCTTTGGTGCACCCTTGCTTCATGAACTCAATGAGCATTGGTTCTTGTTCTTTTGGCCTGTATGGCTACACTGCATGCAGGCTGTATTCCGCTGTGTGCTGTGCACTTTTGAGTGTGCCCTGGACATATGACTAGGACTGCAACAGGCTCAACCTTTGGACATAGAACTGCTGGTGGGCCCCGTAACGGCTCACTTGTACTGGTGTCCTTGCTTCTGAATGCATTTTAAGAGCCCCCCTGTGGTGCTTCAGCTCTTGGTGATCTGGATCTTGTCTCGGCTTCTGCAGATTCCACACTGGCTGTTCCTTCTTCAGCAGCTGCTGAGAGGAAGGACTGGAACACATTGGCTTTATGGATCTGCTCTGATGGGTGTCTCTGGGAGCATCGTCTGTGGTTGCTGGGAACAGCAATGTTCTGTCTACCTCTCAGAACACGTAAACATTCTGACAGTTTCGAACTGTGGGAACCTTTTAGTTCAGCTTTTGTTTCTATATACTAAATTGCTTTTAAATAATTCTGCTAAATTGCTTTTCAATAATTTCTTATCTATTTTAAAAAAATTACACTTTGGCTTTCACAATGCTGTTTGCTTAAAGTAGCACAATGCTCTTTATGATTTTAGGTTTTTATGGATATTTTGCCCTATGTATTAGCATAGTTTTGATAGCTTTCATCATCTCATGTCCAAGAAGTGGGTGACACGTGGTTAGGATAGGCTTGGTTAGAAACACCACCTTTTTTACATGCTCATGGTTCTTAAGTTGCCTTCTTTCTTAAACGCTGACATTTGACATGCATTTACTTGCATGTCTGTGCAGGATAATATTCTCTGAAACTGCACTGCTTAAATTTCCACTTCTTAGGTACACTATCATGCCACCTTGAACATTTCGTCCAAGGGATAAAGTTAAATGCGCAAAAGTTGTTGCTTATTGTTGTCCGATAGGAGACAAAAGCTATGACAATAGGATAAACAATGGTGGCCTGATTGAGGCTTTGGCTGTTGTTATTATATATTTTGGAAGATGAGATTAAAAACATGAGGTTGGTAGAAGCTACTAATAAGAACTATGATATTGTGAACAATATCCTAGAGAGACACCAGAATGATGTGAACAGCGTAAGGCAAGGAAATTAAAAAGGGATGCCGTGGATTACCGCAATGGCAGGGTATTTACTTTTGCAAGACGCTTTGACTACCCGATTGGAATTGATGAAGTGAGCAATTCTCGTGTGACATCTCTTGCTAGTAATAGCCTGACTTCATTAAGTACTGATCAGAGCAGTGATGGGGAGCTAAGCAAAGATGAGGGCACATTGAATCCAATACCTAGTAGTACTACTTTTTTACAGGAAGTGAAAAAGGATAAGGAGGGGCAATTCAAATCAGGGCCCGAAACAAGGAGCGGTATGCATACAAGATCATGGGACAAGAAAAATTAAGAGCAGCAGAATAAGGGGTCTCAAAAGTTAACCTATCCAAAATTACCTTGAGCCCAGATATGATAACTTTATTGCAAAAGGGACTGGGTTTCTGCCCGAGTACAGGGGGAGACATACACAATTTGAAAATTGACTTGTTTAAATATGTACGACATTTGAAGTTAAAAAAAAATATTTGCCTTGAATCCGAATACTAATAAAACTAACATTGAGCAAGAGGCTCACGTGTTGTAAAATGAACTCTCTATACAGGACATACATGACACAGTTGCTCTTCTCTCTATTACGGATATTGAGGGTGACCCAGTCACCACAGCCAGATTGATAGAGGATCTGAATGTACAGACTGATGTCAGCATAGATAGTGGACTGAGAAACAAATCATGTTGGACACCACAGTTAGCCAGTGGTAATAATATTGACATGTTTTCTAAACTAGTCAATGGAGACCTAAACAAATGGCATATGGACAAAGAATGGAGAAGGAGTAGACAGAATGATAACTTAAGTATAGGGGAACGTGTAGCGCTTAAGGCACTACAAGCTAACAGCAACTTGATCATTAGAGAGGCGGACAAAGGTGGTAATATTGTCTTAATGGATCGCCTAGATTATAATTGAGAAATGTATTCACAACTCAATGATGCTTCCTGCTACAGGAAATTGAAAGGTAATCCAATGTTTGATTTGACAAAGAAAAAATCAACACTAAGTTAAAACAGTGGTATGACAACTGTCTTTTGACCTCTGACAAAAATCACTACTTACACATAGACCGTCCCAGATATCCTTGTTTATATACACTCCTCAAGATTCACAAAGAATCTGATTTGCCACCGGGGAGACCAATTGTATCTGGTATTGGGGGTCCAACGGAAAGACTATGCGAATATGTGGACCTATTTTTACAACCATTTGTGGAGAATCTACCTTCGCACATCCATGATACTAAACATGTGTTAAACCTTTTGAATGATATCCAATGAGAGTCGGGGATGTGGATGGTTACTTTAGACATGGTATTTCTCTATACCAGCATCTCAAATGAATAGGGAACAACTGCACTTAACTGTATATTGAAAACCAGATCGGTGACACTTTTATAGCACACACAGATGTTGTTAAATATGACTGAGATAATTCTGGAGAACAATGTATTTTTATTTGAAGACTCAAGGTACAGGCAGTTACAGGAGCCCGCGATAGGCTCCAGATTTTCTCCCTCATACGCTAACCTATTCATGGGGGATTTGAGAAGGGTCATATCTGGGGCAAAAATGGAGCCAAGTGGATAGAGTATATCTTATACTGGGGTCGATATATCGACGACTGCCTGATGATATGGACGGGCAGTGAAAAACTGTTGAAAGAATTTGTAACATATCTGAATCAGAATGAGATGAACATAAGGTTCACATCAAAATACAGTAAGACAAAAATTGAATTTTTGGATGTTGAACTATATGTAAAGGAGACAAGTTACACAGAAAACTATATCGCAAACCTACATCATGCAATGCAACCTTACACGCTTCCAGCTCACACCCAAATTGTCAAATGAATGCGCTACCCTTTGGGGAAATGTTGAGAGCTAGAAGGAACTGCAGTGATGAACGCAAATACAGCAGATGCATACAAGACATGGAGATGAGATTCTTAGAGAGGGGATACAGCATGTAGGTAGTGAGAACTGCAAGAAGGAGAATGGCTGGTAAAGTCAGGATTACACATTGGACACAAATTTAAATAAGAGACAAGACAACAATAATACATCACATACGGATTATAACAGCCTCTCAAACAGATATCGTAGATGTCTGAAGAGACATTGGCATTTTTTAAGGGGTGACAAGGTTTTGCAAGATCATACACCACCAAGGCCAAGTATAACATTTAACAGAGGTCGTACCTTGAGAGCTCTACTAAGCCCAAGTTATCCTAAAGAACGAAGAAGAGACAATTGACTGACACCACAAAGACTAGGGTTTTACAAATATGGAAACAGCACAATGTGTAGATGGGCCAAGGACAAAACTAAGACATTCAAAGACAGAAATGGTAAAGAATATATTATACGTACAAACATAACATGTTACACTAAATAAGTAGTTTATGTTATTGTATGTAAGTGTGACCTCTTGTGTGTAGGAAGCACAATCCGTGCACTCAAAGAGAGAGTGAGTGAGCATATGAGAGCGATAAAAACAGGAGACACCAGATATCCAGTGGCAGTACACATGAATGAATGTCAATCACAAGTATTAAACAGAAATGTCTTGTGTTATAGAATTGAACATGTACCTAAGGGCCCCAGAGGTGGCAACAGAGAACTGTCTCTGAGAAGATGTGAGGCTAGGTGGATTATGAGACTGGGTACAGTGGAATATGGTCTGAACATAGATCAGGAGCTGCACTACTTCTTGGAGGATAAACAGTCTATCTTAAGATAAATGTAGATGATTAATATCGACAAATGGTGTAGAACCTGTTAACAGATATGCAACAACAAAGAGCCGTTTCAATATCTAAACTCCTATGATCAATTGATGGTAATCAGCATCTGATGTTTGTACCGATTATACGATGTACTGAAGAATATTATATGACTCCTCGAAATCCCACCAGCTGTGAACGGGAGATTCTGGTTAATAACTATCCAAACAGAAAAGCTATATTAATTGTATTACTACCGGGAGGGCTATACATATATGTAGCAGGATACAATGATGCTGGATACTGTGATTGCTTGCCACTACATATCCAGAATAGTGATATGGTCGGTAATATGTCCGGGGTGTCTGAACCTTCAAGGTATCTCCAGACACTCTCTCGGATTATGCAGAATATGGGATGGTGGTATTAGGATGGTTGCCCGTTATTACTTACAGATGCTTCTGATTTACATTGAAGGATGCTGTACAACAAACAACACTAGTTTATTTAAATAAGGAGCCCCAATTAAATCACAATTATTATACTGAGGTACAAATCTTAACCGCAACATGAGCTGACTAAGACTGATCACATACATACTGTAATGCGCAGAGGAATATACTGACACTGATGTTATGATTATGGGCCTTGCATAAAGTAATATACTGATTCTGATGTTATGATCACGGGACTCGTGATCATGGAGTTAATGGTCGTGATCCAACAATGCCTAGATTAGCACTTTCAAATACATAGATCCCTTATAAGGAGTGGACATTGCCTAGATTAGCGTTTTAAACATGGAGATCCCGTATACGAAGATATAGTGGACACTGCAATACTATTTTTGCTCCATATATATGTTGAAATGGAGAATAAGGACACAATTCAAGATGGCGGCACCGCTAGAAGGTTCACAGTGGTCCGTCTTCTAAGCGTAGAGGAGCGTGCACAAGTTGTCAATAAAGATACAAACAATATGGCGCCCGCCAAAAAATGTGAGGCAGACACGAACGGCGAGAGAGTGGCAGTGGTTTTCTCTGGCCCGTACACGGGTAAATTACAGGGATTAGCATAAGGGGGTCACCGCTACGGTATAATGTGGGATGGCTAAGAACTAGGGTTATACTCACCAGAGTTACAGACTCTGGATTAAGTGGACTCTTTTGTCTTAACAGGTACAGACACAAACGTCGAAAGACAGGCAGAGGATTCTCTGGTCCCTACAAGGGTAAGAAATTTAGATTGGGGCAACAAGGGAGACAATGCATTGATCAATTAACGGTTTCAGATTGTGGTAACAACAAATATGGCACTTAGTATCCTCTGTATTTATGTTGGACAGGTGCAGACAGCAGTCAGACTATACTGAGTATAACAATATTAAGGATATCATTGATAAATCAGAAACCTTATTATTTTATACGCAAGGACTGACTGGCTATTCTGAGGTATGTTGCATTACAATTCGTGGATATCTGATGTGATATTATATGAAGGTATTACATTATAAATAAGTATGTGTACTATTAATTTACAGACCAAAATTACGGATTACAGGTACTTTGACTGACCTTTGATTCTCTAATACACAAGTTTCAGTGCTATGGGTACTTAGAATCCACTGACATGATGTTGATGCAGGGTTAAGTTTATACATGATTCGCATGACACAGCATTACTGTGAGAATACTGTACTCCGCTATCAGCACACAAATTATGAGGGCCTCACTGGGTGTAGTGGCAACCAAAAGGATAAGCTTTTAGAAGCGCCAAGCATGTTACAAATGAATGTAATCACATGGTATAAAAAGCAATGCTCTAAATGTTATAAACTCATTCCACCATCACTCTGTATGGAACACTGGGAATTGATCGGGATATACAATGCATGTAAAACTGTAATATATCTGCAATACACAATCATGTAAATTAGTCCTCAATTTAATTTTCCAGCCCGAGGAAGTCTTAGGGTGACACACCCACTGACGAAACACGTGTTGGCTGGCAGAAGGATACGTTCTCAATTAAAGAAAAGATTGAAGACTATAAAGATAATGGGATGACTGTCATTTGTGTTTATATAATGTTGCGTGTGCTAAGAGACTTGTTCAGAATCTGTCTAGCACAATCCTGACGTTTATGTTGTCCAACAAATGTACAGTTTCACTTGGGAGGTATAAGATGTACGACAGGTGCTATTCGGTAGCAGCGTGCTATATATTGCTGAGATTGTATAGCCATGGAGGGGGACCCACACACTCTATGCTTCAGCGGGCTCTCCTCTGGTATGTCCCTTTTTAGGACTATGAAGGTCAAGTCAAGTAAGCTTTATTCGAAAACACATGGTGTATCATAAAAGCTACATAAGAAAACAGTATCTGAATTTAAAAGACATCGATAAAAAAGAGGTTGCTAAAATGAGGAGTAAAGCACATGAATAAAAATAAGCAGGGACATCCCCTTGTAAACGGTAACATTTCTACAGCTGCTTCCTGCTTCTTATGACAGCTAATAAGTAACGTAACAATACAACACATGTATACAGGCTCGGGAAGTGATTGCAAATAAATAAAAGCTGGAGGACATTGCACAAATCCAAGTTGTTTTAGCAGCGGCTTAATAAAGCATTGTCTCAACTCTGAGTAAAACAAACAGAAAAAAAGAACGTGAATGAAACTTTGCTTAGAAACATTATCACATGGACATAACTGGTCGTTAAATAATGAAAAATATCCAGCCGAAACCTGGTCAGCACAAATCTATGGCGGTGATTATATACATTGGCAGGGTAAGGTTGCATATCATGGCTGGTCAGAATTAACTGGTTCTTCCGAACCGAGGGTTTCATAATCTCAGTGGATAGCCTCAAATCCTCTAAAATTGATAAATATTTTAATTTGAGAGCTTTCCTTTGGATGCTGGCCGAAAGCTCTGGGTGGTCAAAGAACTCAGGGTGGCCAATGTCGCCCAAGAAATCGCGCACAAATCTGAGCGAGGGGACTTTTAGTGCAGATTTTGATCTGAGACAGTTCTCTATAATAGAGCAGTTGAGCGCAGTGTGTTCCGAAGACCAGATCTTGTGCCAGAACAAAACTGGCTGAATCTTAATCAGATCTGTTAGATATGGAACTCCCAGTTCAGAGTGACAGACATAAGTGGAACAACTTTTTGGAAGAGCAAGGAGATTCCTTAAAAATGCATTTTCTGCACGCTGTAGTAATTCAACCTTTGCATATCCCCAAAGCTCGGACCCATACGTGGCAGTCGGTCTACATTTGGCCTTATAAATGGACATCATTTCCCTCGGATGTTTTATGCTCAATGTTCTGGCAAAAGCTCCTACTGGCACATGCAGGTTTTTCCTCAGGGTCCAGGGGAGTCGCCATCCTGATTAGGAAAACCACCCCCTTTCACATTACTAAAACATGGACGGACCCATACGGCGCTTATACTGCGGTACAGGGAACGTGGGGGCGGAGGGAATTTACCCTGATTAGCGCGTACGCCCCACCGCGACTACAAAGCCAAACACTCAACAAGATAGCAGACATACTCCTGGGGTCCGGGTCGTCCACACATATAGTCGGGGATCATTTTAACGATGTACTGGACCCGTACATGGATCGCTCGAGAGTAGGGGCCAGAGCACGCATACCCACCCAGTTAGCTGACTTTGTGGGTTCCCTAGGACTCACTGACCTTTGGCGCAGATACAACACCACGACACGCTGCTACTCATACTTTTTCGGGGCCCACAGAGTCTTTCCAGACTGGACCACCTCTTCGCACCAACAGGGGAGATAGGCAGAACAGAGAGAGTAGAATACTTGGCATGGGGCATATCTGATCACTCGCCCTTGTGGCCGACGGTGGTGCCCTAAAACCTAGGCAAGAATGGAGGCTGGCCGCCTGGGACCTATGCGATCCCTCTATAGCCAGAGATCCGGAAGGCATCAGAACTATATTTCCACAAGAACGAGGGTTCTGTACCCTCGGCGGCTACTTTTTGGGAGGCATACAAAGTGGTACTGCCAGATAGAGCGAAAAATATAACAGCCCACAAGCGAAAAGAGGAGACCCTTCAAGTAGAGACCCTAGAACGCAAGCTCCTAGATCTAGAAAGGCGCATTGACCCCAGCTCAGACACACAATTGCTCCACCAGATCGGGTGCTAGTGGAGCGCGAAGTGCGAGCCCAGCTCCTAGCCACACAACACCGACTTTACGAATCGGGTGATAGGGCCGGTAAACTACTGGCCTGGTTGGGCAACAGGGAAAGGAAGGCAAGATGGGTAGCGGCGATAAATGAAGCAGATAAGATGCATACAACAGCGCAAGACGTGGCCGACGCTTTTGCTCGCTATCACAAGACCCTCTACGAGGACAGACCTCCAACAGACACAGCTCAAATAAATAACTACCTCAACACCATAGATGTTCCCACTCTCACTCGCGAAGACCGTGTAGCCCTGGACAACGACTTGACGCTGCAGGAAGTGACTGAAGCGATAACCAGACAGAAACCGAGAAAAGCCCCAGTCCCAAACGGGCTCCCACTCGAATTTTTCAAACAACATACCAGTTTGCTGGCTCCATACCTTCGAAATATGTTCCGGTCGGCGCAAGAGGAGGGAGCACTGCCACCCGACCTATGTCGAGCTACCATAATAGTGATCCACAAACCCGGTAAGCCCTCCACAGATTGCGGTTCGTACCGCCCGATATCACTACTTAATGTGGAAACCAAAATACTGGCTTCTATCCTAGCAGCCCGCCTACTGCTGGTGATCACATCATTGATACATAATGACCAATCCGGCTTCATGCCTAAACGCGCCACACGCCTTAACCTCCACCGCCTGGCCAACTGGTTAGACACAGTTAAAAACAGACAGACCACCCACCCACGCTCTCCTTTCCTTAGACGCCGAAAAGGCATTTGACGCAGTGCACTGGCCATACATGCAACAAGCTCTGCTAAAGTTCGGATTTGGCCCTACCTTTATGGCATGGGTAGACTTGTTATACACTAATCCCAGGGCTAGGGTACATGTTAATGGGGCATTGTCGGCAGGGTTCCCAGTGAGGAGAGGCACCAGGCTAGGCTGCCCCCTTTCCCCGCTGTTATTTCCACTAGTGCTGGAACCACTTGCATGCAAGGTTAGGGCCCACCCAGACCTGAGGGGCTTTAGAGACAGCTTTAAGTTCAAGGAGGCTCCAATTTGTCAAAAGTACTATAGCCTTGCTGGATTTTGCCAGAATTTTTTTTTAAACTGTTTATATTAACACAACGGTGGCCAGCATTTGATGACATATACATTACACGTAATAGAGTTACCTTTTGACTCAAGTTACAGTATTAACAAGCCGTATTAGGGAAGCACATGTATATACTGGTAAATCTCGGAATGGGGTCACAACAATGAGCTGCTGTTGTCCATCTCCTCATTATCCACCTTGAGACCATAGTACCTTAACCATGGGGCCCAAATCTTAGTGAACTTTTTGGGGCAACCTCTGGCTTTGTATGTCACTTTCTCTGCGTCCATGTACAGGTCGATGCCCGCCTTCCATTCCACAAGCGTTGGAAGGTCCGGAGCCCCCCAGCGTTTAGCAATGTCCCTCTTGGCCACCACCAACCCCAAGTTACATAGCAAAAGTCGGTGGAGACACCCAGTAAAATGTGCTTGGCGTCTCTCTGTAGACTGGTTCCCACTATCTCGCCCACTTCCCCCAGTATCTGTCTCCAATATTTCTCTATCAGATGACAGTCCGATTAATAGTAAGCCCTTCACTGATGCATTTTTTTAGTTGCTCGAAGGCCGTGATGATTTTATCCGTGTCTGCATACTCATCTAGACCAGTATCAAAGGCCACCTTCTGTTTAGAAATTAGCTGTTTTAAGAAGGTGTTAGGATTAACCAAATACCATCTTAAGGCATACCCATTGCACAGGGAGATGTCACATAGTTGGCACTCGTTGTGCGTCTCCCTGTTGAGAGAGTAAATTAATGTTCAGAGCTACATTCTGTGGAAAGTGATCGCTAATTGCGATATCATGAATAGAAAAATCTAAAACCAACTCGGAGTAACGTGAGAGAAACTGCAAGAAATCTAGAACGCTGTTCAGACCCCTACCATTAAAAGTGCTCTTAACTTCAACTGGGGGATTGGTTAACTCATTACAGAAGGACATTTGTATTTGAAAAGTAAGCCATTTAACAAGTCCCCATATTCAGTATGTAAAAAGTGAGTAATATCACAGTTATCAATTGCAGCTAGCCCACAAACCTTGTTAGATGGCTGGGAACAAGTACGTAAATTAAAGTCGCCACCCCATAACACAATAGGGTCCCTGCAACCAGTAGGAAAAGCTGATTCTAGGTCAATGTCTAGTTGATAAAGGGCTGTAAGAATTCCCCGCAGGGGGGCATTGTTGTAAACATTTACTATGACCAGGGTGGAGGTTTGATTGATTTGAAATGAGATAATATGATAATAGACTCTGGTTACGATCACAACAATATTCTGTGAGTTCATCTTATTCGACACGTAAATACATAAGCCCCTTTAGGTCTCCTACAAGTCGAGGGAATTGCTGGGTTATGGTATGTTTTAAAACCATTGAGATGTATTGGATCCACGACCCATGTTTCTTGTAAACAAAGAACATGAAATCTGGACACGAACTCAAGCCACTCAGTCATAATACTTTTATGACATAGCACAGCGGCATTCCAGAATAATACAGTAATAGCTAGATCAGAACAGGAGACCTGGACTAGTGGTGACTATGTGGCTATGAGGTCCTTATTAATATCGGGCTGTGGGAGAGGAGAATCACAGTCGGCCCCTATGCCTGGGTAGGCGTCAGGTTTGGGCTCGGGTAGGTCTAAAGGAGGTGCCTGATTTGTATGTAGCACAAGTATTGGCTCCCCATCATCTCTTATTGTGCCTTGAGGTCCTTGAATGTCACTACATTTTGCCATCCAGTTTTTTTGGATGCCCCTCCCCGTGCTTTGATTACCATCATCATGGGGGCCGGCAATGTGGGCAGTTTTCCCCTTCCCATAGATCTGCCAAATATATCCCTGCAGTTCCATAGCTCGTCTCTCTGCCATTATGGAGGGTTCCACTTGTTCTGTGAAAGACCAGTCATTAATTGTCACCAGTTGGGTCAGGCAGTAGTAAAGCCGTATATTCGGCAGGGCTATGCCCCATCGAATGACTTTCTGGTCAGTGCCGCCAGCGCTATTCGCGGTGCACCCCAGTTCCACAACAGCAGCCTAGTTCCGGACATGACCGACCCCAAAAAATGTTCATGGACCACAAAAAGGGAGTTCTGGAGGGCGTACAAGAACTTGGGTGGGTAAATCATTTTGTAAAGAGCAGCTTGGCCCATAAGGGATAAAGGAAGCCATCTCTAGTGGCTCAAGTCCCTCTTGTATTCCGCAGACAATCTGACAAGGTTCCTATCATAAAAGAGCTGCTCTTCTCTGGTAACATAGATTCCCAAGTATCTGAGCCCCCTTTCCTCCATGGGTATTGAACATTGTCAGTATGACCTAAGCTGACATCCAGCCAGCGGGTATTTGCAAGACTTTCTTTAGTTAATGCAGAGTCGGGAATATGTCCCAAAGATCTCCAGTATTCTAGCAATGGATTTTTCTGGCTCCACCAGGTACAACAGGACATCATCTGTGTACAGTGAGAAGACATCTTCCCACTCGCAATCCCAGCGGAGCCCATGGAGTAAGGCATTGCAGCTGATCCAGTTAGCCACCGACTCCATTGCAATCTTGAAGAGGAGCAGGGACAGGGGACAGCCCTGCCTTGTCCCTCTCCCCAGTTCAAACTCTTCTGACAAGGTACCATTGATCCGGCCACGGGCAGTGGGGTATGAATATAGTAGCCACCCCCAAGCCCAGAAAGAGGGGCCAAATCCCAACCTTTCCAGCAATGTCATTATGCAAAGCCATTCAATTGAGTCAAATGCCTTTTCAGCATCCACTGCTAGGAGTACCATTGTGTGTCGCATTCTCCCTTCAAGCGACAAACATCTGAATAGTCACCTGAGGTTGTGCCTGGAGACCTATAGGGCATGAAGCCTGATTGGTCTGGGGCTACAATAGTATGAATCACTTGAATCAGGAAGTTTGCCAACAACTTAGTGAGCACTTTTGTTTAAACATTGAGGAGGGAGATTGATCAATAACATGAGCACAGTTCAGGCGGCTTTCCATATTTGGCGATTAAAACTATTGTCGCTTGTCAGAGGTCCCTTGATAACTTGAAGTCTTTCTTGGAGTCATAGAGCTTTGCTTGGATCGACTTCATCACTTGGCTACGCATTAAAAAAATTCTGGTAGCAGACTATTGGGGCTAGGTGCTTTACCACTCTTCAACTGAGTTAGGGCTTCCGCAATCTCACCGTCTTGTATTTCGCTATCTAGGAGCTTCATCGTTTCCGTCCCAGTTTAAATACAGTAGTCATTGAGGAATCTCCCAAGATTTTGACCCTGCCTGCCAGCTCAGCTCAGTACATGGAGGTCTCTCAGATAGTCCACGAAAGCCTAAGCTATCTCTGTTGCCATTTCTACTGGGAGCCCTCCCGCTGTATAGATTTTGTGTACGCATCTCTGCTCTTCTTCTCCTTGTGCTAGCCAGGCGAGCAACTTCGCTGCCTTGTTGCCCACTTCGTATAGTTGATATTGTTTGGACTTGTAGCTCGCTCAGGATTCTTGTTGTACAAGGCGAATATATTCCTCCTGAAAATTCTCTATCTGTGTGACTAGTGTCTCGTCCAGGTGCTCTATATATTGTCTCTCCCAGGCCAGTACTTTCTCCTCTAGCTCCCTGCCGTCCTTGTCTCTCTCCCTTTTTTTCCTTACTATGTGAGCTATCAGCTGGCCCCTCACTACCGTCTTGTATGCCTCTGACAGCCATACCCCCAATGCTACTGAGCCTTTGTGTTGCTTCTTCTGTAAATCGCTTAGTAACCCAGTCTGTCAAAACCCATGGTTCCAGTTTCCAGCGGAGGGCATTGCGAGGAGTGGACTGTGTCAGGCACATGCTCAATGGAGAGTGATCAGAGACCCCCCTTGGCATGTATTGCACATCTTGGCATCTTTCTAGAAGTCATATGGGGACCAGGAGGCAGTCCAACCAGGACATAGATGCCATTGAGTTAGCCACATATGAGTATTAATACAAGAAAATGGATGGTTGGAAACAATCCTGCGCTTAGTTGCCACTACTCAATATCAAGATCAGCCTGCTCCAAGGATGTAGGTGACGGCCATCCAACATCACCAGTTATGCAGATAAAAGAATTCTCCGCATATCAAATCAAACAGTCAATATCCTGAGCAGTGAGATTTGTGTAATCAATGTAGTCCACACCAGCATGTACTTCAAATCTTCTTTTCTTTATTGTTTTTCTAGCCACTTGCCAACACGTGTTTCGTCTTATGTGGGGTCACCACAGACTTCTTCAGGGCTAGGCAATAGTACGTCTAAACACAATTCCGTGTACAAAAGTATGGCTCCTTAAAGTAATAATATAGTCATTGGTCCAATCTGAGTTCGTTGTCAGTCGCCGACTTCAGCAGAGGAGTACTCTCCGATGGTGATCCGTTACTACGATTCGAGTTGGTAACTGGTACTTACCGCTTATTTGGCTTTGGGATTTCTATGCTGACAACGAACTCAGATTGGACCAATGACTATATTATTACTTTAAGGAGCCATACTTTTGTACACGGAATTGTGTTTAGACGTACTATTGCCTAGCCCTGAAGAAGTCTGTGGTGACCCCACATAAGACGAAACACGTGTTGGCAAGTGGCTAGAAAAACAATAAAGAAAAGAAGATTTGAAGTACATGCTGGTGTGGACTACATTGATTACACGAATCTCACTGCTCAGGATATTGACTGTTTGATCACATATGAGTATTGTCTAAACTCTGGGTGGATCGCCCACGAGGACTCTGTCAGTCCCAAAGCTGTCAAAAATATATGCAATTGCACATTGTCCCTAGGTTGTCCCTCTCTCCTGCTTACCCTGTCCAGGTTCTCGTTGCATTTACTCTCCCCCAATCCGGAGGTCCTCTGGAACCTTTGCAATCAAGTCCCCTATCTACACTACTCTGGCCAACTGTTGGCCTGGGGGTGTTGGGGTATAGTACTGTGATGCCACATATAGCTCTTCTCCTTGTCATGTGCCCCCCCCTCCTACTGCCACCCAACAACCTTGGGATCCACCCATGTGTTAAACACTGGAAATGGGAGGGATTTGCAGGACAGTATACAAGTACCTCTGGAACCCGCAGAGCTGCCCACATGCACCAACACAGGGTATTCTTGCCTAGCAGGTGGGTTTCTTGCAATAGGATAATGTCGGGCATGTTGGGCCAGGTATTTCAATAATACGCTCCTCTTCAGCTTATTGCCCAACCTGTTCACATTCCAGGATAAAATGTTAAGCGATATTTTTGTCCCGTTGTGAAGATTTAAATAATCCCAATTTTAAAAACTATGAATTTTACTGAGTAGAAACTTGCATTTCTGTATTTGCAACAACTATATTCACATTAAATTTGTTTTTCTGAGGAAAACTCATTTTGCAAGCTATAAAGTCTAGAATTAATATTGAGGTATAATAGACATGAGATCTAAGCATTATTGACATCGTCTTTGTACTCCTATACTCTTATGGCTCTTACATGATCAGGTTGGATGGCATACTGCTCCTTGTTTAATCGAGATGTCTCGGTATGACAAGAAAGTGATAGAGTGAAAAGGACCAGGTAGGGTCTGATGAATTTGCCTGGCAGATGGAGTGTTGAAAGATTTTCTGGAATCCTTTCTTAAAGGATTGTAGTGCTAGAGGCACTCCTATGTTTTGAAACCACGTGATGACCTTTGACTACCATTGTTTTAATTGACAACAAATTATCCTGAGCACTACTCAGTATATATTATAAAATCAAAGTCCAGTCCGTCTTCTTGTAACTCCAATGTTTATTCCAGGTAGAAAAATAGCCAACACGTGTTTCGTCAGGTCTGATGCATCCGCATCTCTGACTTCAACAGGGCTATAAACAAATTAATAACATATGTATGAGTCACACTAAACTTTTATTAAATAGAATCCCCTTCACCACAACACCCATGTGTTCGGTAATCTCAAGGTGATTCATAAATAACAACCACTCCAACTGGAATGGTCACAATAGATATCATAAAATTATTTATGTCATAGAAAGAGGGAATTCAATAAACAATATTAATTATTTCACAAAAAATTCAAAAACAATCATTGTCGCTTCACGTGCGTACAGTATATCCATACTATAAACACAAAACAATAATCATTAAAGTGCATCAACAACACACAGACCTATTATGTATAGTGCATAAATCACCACCTAACCCGTGACCAGCATCAATTCACTTTTCAGTTGTTCCGGATAATGAGCTCACCTTATACAATATCTCTCTAGTCCAGACATCCACTGCTTGACATAGACTTATATACAGTCAATAGTCTTATGTGGGCCTCCATCCAGGATATCCAAAAATCAAAATACGTTTTCTCTAACCTGTAGGTAATATAAGTGCATCAGAAAACCTGATCTATCACCCAAATATACACTTCCTACAACTAATCATAACAATAATAAGAATTATGCGCATCCACATATTAAGGTGCAAAACATAATCAAGCTATCTGATTCTCTATCAAATCAATCTGTTGCAAATGTAAAACTCATGTCATGCCTAATAAACGGAAATTACACATACCCAATCAAACAGATTACACTATAACAACAGCAGTTACTATAGCCCAAAATAAATCAGTGTTCTGCAATAAAACTGTCCAATACTACGGAAACAATCATATCCGATCACACAATTCCGCATTTTTAGAATGCTTGAGTTGCATCACCGAGCTCATGGCTTGCCACGTGTTATCTACGGCCAGTATATTATTTAAAAGACCCCCGATTTCACTAGGTGTCCTAGCAACTTAATAAAATTCACAACTATACCCATACACACGACAAACATTATCAGTACTCACCCGAGTAGCAGAGAGTACTCCTCACTCGTCTTGACGGCGTTTAGCTCAAGCGCCATCTTGAATCTCTCTTATTTATAGCGGAGCCGAAATCAGTTACCTAAGCGTTACTAGTAACCACTACTTAAGGATGCTTGAACAATTAAAAACAGCCTTCATATCTAAAACCAATATCCTAACATGCAAATCAATTGCATGTAATTGTAATACATCGTGGTATATAAAGCTAAAAACCAACATTATCCTTACACAAGATGGCCGCTAATACCTTCAAATATATGACGGAGTTCAACATAAGTAACGAAGCTACACTCGTCATCCATACAAAGTTTTTATATATCCAAAGAAGGCTTTATTACTACCTTTAATATGCGCAAAATGACGTATATCGCTGATTTGCTAATTACATCGCACATGAACCAAAATAAACCAAATTCAATAAACTACGGATCTCGTAACTATCTTCTCGCCATTAATAAAAACCTGAGAAATCACCAAATATCATAATGGCATTAGATGCATTATCAAGATTAGGTGAAATATTTAAAATTTACATATTATACAACATGAGACTACTATCATAGACGTCCCTATTAATTAAAATATCACAAATTCTCCCACAGTTGTCTATCCTATGTATGGTGACTTTAAACCCTCCATTCAAAGATGGAGGCTACAAATTCTGCATATATTCTAGAAGGTGAGCCCACCCACACGGAACAACTAAATTATCAATCAGAAATCTATTGCAAAATCACAAAGCAGGACATCATCAAAAATCAAATTAAACAACCTAACGTAAAGCTAGGAAACATACAATTATATACATTGATGCGTGTTACACAGACTACGCAACGTGACAATACTGTTCCACTACTTATAAAGCTTCATCTCTTACATATTAAGGAACTCCAGTTTTAATAATCAGCATCACAGTATATACATTCCAAATGGCCCAATCCATCCATATCATGTACCTAGAAAATATTGCATCTCATGATCCATATTGAGTCCCCGTTCCACAGATTTCAATGTCATTATCCAACGTGCCTCATTCTGCCTCAACCTCAACTCCCTATTACCCCCTCTAGGGTTACTGGGTGTCATCTGTAAACCATGGAATCTAAATTCTAGATGTTTACCCTGAGCAGTACAGTCGCACATGTGCTGTGCTATCGGGTATCTCATATCTCGTTGCTTGACTGCTCTAAAATGCTCCATAATTCTCTCTCTCATTGGTCGGATGGTACTGCCAACATAAATCATCGCACAACTACAAATCAATACGTATACTACATACTTAGTCATACAATCAATGTGGGTCTTGATTTTAAACGTAGATGAACCATTAAAACTAAAATCCTGGATACCATCCATGGCTAACCTACACATACTGCAGTGGCCGCATTTATGCGAGCCAATCGTCATAGTATGTAACCACGTTTCTGGTCTCAATATGGGTGGATAGCTTGGACTAATAATCCCTCGTATAGAGTTACCTTTCTTATAAGTGATACTGGGATAGTCCCTCACATTGTTTTAATTGACTTTTGGTGTTTTACTTTACCATAGCCTGAAAGTACGGAATTTTTTCCTGCATGTGCATTTTTCCTTGAAGATTTCTTTCGTGTAATATTGCCGTTTTAAAGTGGGAGAGCTTTCAAAGAGTAGAACAGTCTTGCCAAGAACAGAACATGTGTGATGTGCATGTGAAAGCCTGGGAGAGAGAGATGTGGAATGTACTTTTTGGTCTCGGAGTGCAGTGTTATAAGAAGTGGTGATCAAATGTGCATTATGTCGTACATTGAGAGATGAAGTGTGCAGTGCAATAGGCAGTGGTGCACAAATGTGCATTGTGTTGTACATTGGGAAGTATTATGAAGTTCTTACTATTGGCTTTGTCAGGCCCTCATGTCATCTTGATTTCTGACTGTGTCTTGCTTGAGCTTTTTGCACGCACAGGCAGGCCCCCAGATTACTCAAGTTGTGTAGGTTATTCACGTTCAGGGTTGCTTTGTTTTTGGAGATTGTTGAATGTACTGCCAAGACTTTTGTAAGCTTAGTTGAGATAAAGGCTGGAGCACATGAGAATGCAGAAGGAATGTGAGAACTCCTATGTCTTTGGAATGCTTGCATGGAAAGTGGCCAATTCCAGTAAGTTTCCTTGGCGCAAAGGAGAGCCTCTCGGAACCTTCTAGTGTGTTTTGAGATTATAAAGCTGGAGTTTGTTGACTTAGAGACTGGGATTTGTTTTGGAGTCCGAATGAGGACGGACGTGTCTACTTTGGTACAGCAGAACCCCGGTTTGCTGAGGCTCTTTACCCCGGCTGTGAATCCCCCAGTCTGGAGTGTGTTAAGATGCAGTGTTTGCAGCCGGTGAGGTAATTTGTTTTTGAGTATTGACTTTGTGATGTGTGAGTGTCGGTTCGCACATCCAAGTTAATCATCTGATGTATCTAGTGTATATATCTTTCTGATTTCTTGCAGAACGTCCAGTATTTTCTGCTTGTGTTTCATTTTATTATTATCTGCTTGTGTTTCATTTCATATTATTATCCATGCATTTAACAGTTGCATTTGCGAAGTGTGTTATTATTGCTTGCATGTATATATCTCTATATACATTTGACATCTGGGAAAGCCTTTCTGTTAGAGAGCATTGCATAAATAAAACCCCAAGCCTTATTCTGAAAAACAATATTTGATGTGCTTCATTTTATAAAAGTGAAATCCCTTTCCAGGTAGTGTTTTGTTGTTTTTATTGCTTCGTCGTGTTTGAGCCTCTTTGTAGGAGGGTGGTATTCTCTATTATCTGGGAGTGCGAAGCAATGCAAGGATAAAACATAAAAATAACTTGCTGAGCTCTGATCTCTGGGCAATATAAAATAGGTACACAGAGAAACTGATGATGAAGGCAAACTAGTGCAGTCCCTGGAGGAGATCAGGACAGAGTTCTTCTGAACAACGGCAGGTAAGACAAAGGGTAGTGGCCCTGGAGAAGCAGAGTGTAATCCACTACCTGAGACAATATCTGGATGCAGGGTAACCTGAGAGGAGTATAAGTGCCACAATATATCCAGAATATGTTCCATGAGTTCTTGAGACAAGATAGGTCTCCAAAAACAGAACTGGATAGAGCTATAAGGTAGTCCCTTTCGGACTGCAATGATTTCAACCTCCAGACATACTTCTGTACAGCAAGTTTTTCTTAACAAATGAATAATGGAAGAAGCAAGGAAGCAGATTGGGGTTTTGCAGGACTTATCTGTGGTCACTCTACAAAAAACTGAGAACCTTCTGCCCAATTACAGAAAACTTTCTAGCTAGCAATATAGACTATCATTGGAGACAGACATTCAGGCTCATATTTCAATTGAGTGACCAGAACTTCATTGTGAACTCCCTGGTGGAGGCTAAGAAGGCCCTTAGCATGATTAAGGAGGGGAACAATTGAGAGCCATATCGGAGTGTCTTCTGTAATAGGGGCTAAAGGATAAATGAAGAGGGTAATTTGAAAGAGAAGCAACACAAGAGCCATGCATCACAGCAATGAAAGAAGGAGGGAGGCAAAAATCAGACCGCTTCAGTGAGTGAGCAGCCTCAAGTGTCCAATGACAGCACACATACCACAAGAGATGATGGGAAATGACACCTGAACTGCCTCCACATAAAATGCCTGAATCCGATTAAACTGCATGATTTGGGGGCATCAGGTTGATGAATAGATTTTGCTGTATGCTATAGGAAAAATTTGGACATACTTGGAGGCCGAGATGAGAGTGAGAAAGGTGTACCCTGATAATTGTTCTGAGGTGCATAAGTCAGAAAGGGGGTCAGGCCTGTGAACAATATCAGTATGCACTGCTGAGGGTTAGCTTATGCATTCTTAATTGTGTCCAATTGTTTTGGACTAGGAAAATGCCCAGTCATGGGGAACAGATGTGATAGTTTATTTTGTGGAAAAAATGGGATGTTCTCTGGGAAGGGGATTTTGAGGTATTGGAGTTTGGTAGTTCTCCCATCACATCAAGGTAGTCCTTAGTATATTCTAGTTATTTTATATAGTTTTTTGATCATGAAAAGAGTACAGTACATACAGCAGTCCCCAAAAAAGCAATGAAACTGTCTCATTAACCAGTCCTAATCTTTTTTAAACTGTATCAGGGTTCGTAGGCTGACACCCGCATTATAACGTTTTATATTTTGTTGGTTGAAAACAAGGCTTAAGAAAATATTCATGCATAGCTTACTGCATTATTTCTAGCTATTTTATGTAATCATCTATGCTGTGCGTGTTACATTTATGTATGTTTATTTTATGTCATATGATTAATATTATGAAATTGTTTTAGATATAGAGTCTTATATATCACTGTTCTGAGAGCTTGAATTTCCATATAAATTAGATAAATCCCTATAAATATCTCCACACATATGACATCACAATTCAGACGTACAAGCTGGGGCTGATAAAGTTCATAAGGTCAGACTCCATCTTGAGAAAGCAGAGACTCAATATTTCTCAATTTTTGCAGAATCATTGACATGTCTGCCTTTGTCGCAGGTGTTGTCTTTCCTTATTTTTCCATGAACCTGTGAAAATGTCAATTCACTCAGACAAGGACATTGATTAAAACACCTGATGCAATATCAGTCTGGGATAAGAGCTTTGTCATCTCTATCTGAAGGTTAAACATGAACAATAACCAAAAAGAGTGTAATCTGAATTGATGTGTTTTTACCTTATTTGTTTATTAGAAGGCATCCAAGAGTAGCATCTTAATGCACATAGGTTATGTCAGACATTTCTAAGGGTATGCCAGAAATTCCCATCTCCAATAAGATACAGTATAAAAGGGCTGCCATTTGACCACTTGTCAGGGAGATCATTTGCCCCAGAATATTGCACAAGACACTGCCAAAGAAGACACTGACTGGTGGAGATGCTGTCACATCACGCGTAATGGCGATACCGCATCAAGTCCGGTAGGAGTGGAGCTGCTGTGAAAACGTGTTTTCCTTCCGCAGAGAACACTGCTTACCCGACTCCTGATAACTACAGCGTTTTGCTGTAAACTGTTATGCAGTGTGTTGGTTGTCCCTAAGAAACTCTAGATACAAGTTATGCTACTCCATGCTCTCCTAGTGTAGAGAATAGAAGTAGGTTAGGGTGTTAGGTTGTTAGATGACATTTTAGCTATAGTAGAAATGTACATTTTATTCTTATTGTACGCAACATACATTTGTGCTGTTTCAATGATCTCTGTGTGGTTATTTTAGATTAGATGTGTTAGGCAACAGAATGAGACTGTTGGACTAAACACTTTTAGTTAAAAAGTGTGTGTGTATGTATATAAATATATATTATATATATATTGGAATTGGCTTTTCAAAATTGCCAGTGTCCCTGGATCCCTGTTTAGGTTTAGGGACTGTTAGTAACCCAAAAGCATTGATGCCACTTAAACTATGTATTGGGTGGAGTTCTGCAGAGCTACAATAACCTGTCCTTCAAATTCAATTGTAGGTGCATTGAACTAAGTTCACTTGTGCCACCCGTGGTTGGGAAAACAAACATTGCAGAACTAAGCCAGTCTTAGTTTATGCAAGATTGGCACCAAACGCCGGGTCTGATTAAAAAAAAAAAGACTTGAGTAGTTTCTTTTAATATGCACATACAAGTGAACCATCATTATGGAGATTTCCGTAGAAATGTTGGTTACCTCCTACAGGGAATAAGGGAGCACCTATTGGATAGGTTTGTGAAACTTGACTATTAAAAGGTTATTCCCTATTTGTGGGTTTTCGAATACTTTGAATCCATTCCACATAAATCAGTTTGTTTAAATGGTGCCTCCCATTGCGATATGAGCCAATTACCGGGAAGCAGTTACTCAGCATCTCAAGAAGCTTTGAAGTGTCGCGTGTGGGAGGGCAGTTACTTTTGTAATAGATGCTCACGCGACCTATGCCTTTGAGACGTTTTACTCATGGGTGGAGTAAGAGACTATAGACGCTGCCTCATGTCAGTTTCAGGCTTACAAAGCTGTAGCACCACCTACACATTATAGGGCTTACCACTATCTGGAAATCCCTTTTACTTACCAGCAACACCAAACCCGGTTTGCTTGTTAGTTACCACACATGAACAGGAATATCTGTTTGGGACTCCTGAGCAATGAAGGAGCTACGTGGCCAGTACTAGCTGGTTTCACACCTGTTCCACATCCCGACACATTAGAACTTGCTACTGTTGTAGGGATTTTGAGTTATACAGTAGCCTTATACAGGAGGCTTGTACTATTTGTACTGCATACAATTAACTCTAGAACAGTTCTCACAGCTGGATGGAGCTGCGAGGAGGTAGTAACCAGGCGAGGAGGTAACCTTGAAAACTGTCTGACTATAGGTGCTCCTTCCCTCTCGTTTTGCAGGCTCATGAGGCATATAACGGGCTAATTATAAAGCCGTACCAGTTAAGATACCTATTGGGGTATAGTATACAGTGCATGAATATTATATGCACCACTTAGTATTTATATGGTACTATCACTTTTTTACTATTCTTACTTTAATTGAGTGTAGAAGGGATCTTCTTTGGTCCTGATGAGAAGCCAGGGGAGGGCTTCGAAACATGTCGGCACAGGAAGCACTGCCCATTAGAGCTTAGGGGCCGATTACGATGGCGGGCGGATCGCCCCCGCCGGGCCGGCGGTAGTCACTGCCGGCCCGGCGGGGGCGATCCACCCGCCATCCCGACAGCAAAGACCCCCTGCCATATCATGATGGCTGGGGGGTCCGCGGCGGACGGAAAGACCGTCTGCCGCTTTTCCGCCGGTTGACTCGTCGACCGGCGGAAATCGTGCTGAATATGGTGGCGGTGTCTGTAAGACACCGCCATCCATATTACGATGCAGGCTGCGAGCAGCCTTTCCATGGCTGCATTGCCGCCATGGAAAGGCTGGCGGTTCCTGCTGTTGGGGGCCTGTTGCGGGCCCCCAGGGTGTTGGGGGGGTGCACATGGGGGGTACCTATGGTACCCCCCTGCATTTGCATGTACAATGTGGCAGGCACTGCGCGGTGCCTGTCACGTTGTGCATGTAAATGCACAACATGTATTTTTACATTGCGGCGGGTGCTGCTTGCAGCACCGCCCGCCGCAATGTAAAAATACGGGATGCGCCCGCCAGTGTGGCGGGCACATCCTAATTTGTATAGCGGGACCGCCGCACCTATGGCGGGCGGTCCCTTTTGCCAATGCGATGGCGGGCGGACTTTGTCCGCCCGCCATCGTAATCGACCCCTAAGTCCTTCCGTCATATTCCCCACTTTTAATAATATCAGCTCGAAGGAACATTAACATTTTTTGTTTTCCACAGAGCCAGATATTTTTTAATTATACACCACTTTCACATACTTTTGACCCTTCTACTCACACCCCTACACCACACATAGTTTTGTAATAAAACCAATGCTCCCAAGTAGTCGTAGGTCGCAGCACGCCCCGCCCCGCAGCGGGACTGGAAGACCCCGATGATGAAGCATGCCACCAAGGGCCCTTTTGGTGGGTGAGGGGTATTTTAACAAAGCTGTGTGCGTTCCACCATTGTAGGAGACACACATCTGGAGGAACAGTGCATGTCTTTTTCTTAAGGGTGGATCCCTTTGTTTATATAACAATCCATTAGTGCACAGACTATAAATGCTATCATGAGATAAATGGCCACAAAGTGTGATGAGATTGCCTTCTGGATTGCTCACAAGGCCAACCAGTTAGAAGCGGTCTATTCGCGCACGGCACCCCAACACAAACATAGAATACTGACTATGTGTCTTCCTCCTCTGGTGGTGCCCCTGAAAAGAATGTAACACCTGGGGAAGCATATTTACATGCATTTACAGTACAACGCATGGTACGTCTTCATTGGCAGTTCGCCACGAGTTACTGAAGCAAGCACAGAAAGAGCACAAGGCTGCACCAGCTCAGGACTTAGGAATGAAGTTAATGGGGAACCTTTTCTACAGATTCCTCAGTCATCCTTAGCAATAATAAGGGTAAAGCTTTGGTTCTGGATATACATCAGAGACTTGAAGCAGTTTCAGATCTACCAAAATTAATTGTGGGTGTGTACACCTCTGGGCGTCGTGATATCTTGGATACACAAGCCATTAAGCCACATTTAAAACCTAAAAGTGACATTGAGAGTTCTGTTTAAGAGAAATCTGCAACGGAAGGTAGGAAGAAATATAGGGTGAGAAAGAGCAAGACAGACAATATCCTGTATTTCAGGGTTCTAGTGGGGGTGGTTATAATTAAAGGGTCCGTGATAAAATTGAAAAAATGGAACAGTATCAGTATTCTGATATCTGTTCTCTACATTTTATTCAGGACACTGACGTAGACAAGCAGAGAGAGGAGTCCATCCAAGTACCGAAGAAAAGAAGAGTATTTTATTTATTTTTATTTTAAAGGTTTTATATAGCGCTGGCTAGACCCGGAGGTATCAGAGCGCTTTACATGAGTATCAGACCATAGTTGCAGGTTACATAGTTATAAAGGTTACACAGTTATTAGAGCATGGCAACATAGTTACATGTAAGGTCAAGACAAACAATAAGGACGTATATGTAAGGGAAAAAAAGCAGGTAAGGAGAGAGATTCAGGGGAGGGGGTTAGGAGCAGGGGAAGTAGAAAGAGAATGAAGGAGGGAAGGAGGAGGGGAGGGTGAGAGACACAGCCTGGAAGGAAGAGGGGGAGGGTGACGGGGACACAAACCGGTAGACGAGTCAAAGCTGCGTCCAAAGTCCAGTAAGCTGTGATCCCAGGGGAAGTGGTATCATTTCCCCATCTCTGTTGCGAGAGGTTCCCTTTATACAGTGGACTCCCTCAGAGGGGTCTCTGAGACTCCAAGGCCTACATACTGGATCCTTCCCCAAAAGGGGAGAGGGAGTGCTTTGGCAAGGGGTGCCATACCATACCTCAACTGTGAGTGGCTCCCTTGGCGCTGTGGACTCTCTCAGAGGGATCACTGAGACTCCAGAGTATACTTATTGGATCTTTCCCCAACAAGGGGAGAAGGAGTGCTTAGTCAAAGGGCACAAGGGACAGGGGGCAAGGCGGCATCGCAGGCAAGGGGAGAGATTCAGGGAGAAGGGATAGGAGCAGAGGGAGTAGACAAAGAATGAGAGAGGGAGATAGGACATTGCATAAGAACATTTTTACATAGTTACATCTGTTATAGTTACAGTTAACAGTAAATGCTAGGGAGGAAAACGCTTAACAGGATAAAAAGATATTAGAGCATAGCATAACCAGGACACACGTCATAGGAGTGGTGGAGGGTAGAGGGAAAAGGAAAGCAGGAGAGAGGCAAGTGGACAGGGTCGGTAGATCAGAAGGGGAAGGTACTCAGGGAAAGCAGGCAGTAGAAGTAGATTGAAGAGAAGAGACAGATAGAGCCGTGAAGAGCCGTGAAAATCAATGTCCGATGTCCGGCTGGGTAGGTGACGGCCAATGGGGTGAACCAGAGCCAGACTCCGCTTTAGCTGCATAGGACAGCTCCACCGGGCAGCGGCCAAGGGTACTCAGTCTCCGCGGTAAGTACACATGAATAAATATAGTTACAGGCCGTGGGGCATCGTCGTAGTTCCATAGAGAGGCATCAGTCCCGGTGTAATTGGAAGGCGTCAACTGCCTCGTCCTCCATCCCACTCCCGGCTCGCCGGACGTAGGGATCTGGGATCACCGAGTAGCCCTGGCTCGGGTGCTGATCCCCTGATAAATTCTAGTGAGCAGGCAAGAAAAGAAATTCTTCAAATGCGTTCAAAGGTTTCACTTCAATTGTGCAAAAATAAGGCAACTGGTCTCATGGTCTAGAATCCCAGGATCTCCAACTGGAGGAGGTAAACAAGCCCTGCTTTCCTCATGAGATGTCAGCGCTGAGCTTTGGTGCATGTGCACTGGTCTGTGCGTGACGGGTCCTCCACGACTTGGCCAGCAGTTCATACAGACCAGCAGCAGTGCCACCAAGGACAGGGCCCATCCTCCGCTGATCCACACGACAGGGGTCACAGCCACCACTGCCCAGCTCATTGGTCAACGCTCAGAACCCTCTGTGCCAAAAGATGCTCTGTGTTCTGCAGCAGTTCCCAGAAGTTCCTTGCGTGCTAATTGGATGTTTCCGTTCAAGGGACCTCTGCTGTTCCCCTAAATTGTCCTCAGTAGGATCTTTCAATAGTTTTCTGCAGAGCTCTGTTGCTGTCTTCTGCGGCTTGCCACTATGAAGTCTTAAGCCAGTAGACCAGAGCGTGCTGTGCCTGCCTCTTGTGACTGCGCTCTCTAGGCGATTAACCGCAAAGTAAACTGCTGTCTCCTGAGGAAAACAATTGTATCCCCTCACCTTCCTGTGCCGGCCGCACCTGTTGGGAGGTAATCTGATGTACACAACTCATCACCACCGACATGAAATCGAGCAAGTCAAAATATTTTGTGATCAGGAAAGGTTAAACAGGATGAGAGACCAAAGTCAACGTAAAGAGGGAAGAGAAAGGATTGACCCTAAGACTCCAGTTAAGAAGAAAGTAGCAGGACTTTTTAAGACACTTGCTGCTACACCTATGGATACTCCTGCAAAATAAGACCTGGGCGAGAGCGTTTCTAGACAGCGCAGCAGAAGTTACAAAAGTGCATCCAACACTTCCCAGGTTTCTGGTGACGAGTTCAACTGATGAGTTCATAGAAGTTAGAACTTCAGATGAGTATTTAAATCCTCCTGATAGGGTTTATAATTTAGAAATACAGATTGAAGGAGATGTACCATGCATTAATAAAGCTGTCTACTGGTTGCATTTATCTGAGGATTAGGACATCGGACTAGCCGAAGATGACAGTACTCTAGTTTTTATTAGGGAAGCGCCCAGGCGGGAGGAAGTAGTAAGCTTGCCTTTTTCTTCCATAGTATCTGATGACATCAGGGAAATTTACACCAGTGAATGGGCTGTTAGACAGGCTCTGGCCTTATACAGAAACCAAGCGGGGGGGATAAAAACTCTTTTCCCCATATTATTCCCTTACCCAGTGAACCTGAAGAGCAAGCTCAATACCCTTTAAAGTCAGAAGCAAAGCATGCTATAAAAGTAATAGTAGATCAATTACCATATCTGGGCATAATAGCACCTTGTCTCTTACCAATGAACATGCCCTTTCTTTCCGTCTCTAAACCAGATGAATCCTATAGGAAGGTTTTAGACTAAAGGAATTTGTAGGCACATATGCGGTGCACAGCACACATGGTACGTAGTACATGCTTAATGATGAATCTGGTGTGGAAAAATACAAAATGACCCTGGATATATCTTTTTTGTAAATATTTTCATTTTAGTCATAACAGTGCAGGCATGTACAAAGAGTAGCCGTTGTAAACACAGCCGGAAATAACACAGACAGGACAGTCAGTCACATGATATACAGCCTTGTGTTCAAAGAACATCTTGACAGAGGGAGCGCCCCCAGAATACAGCTCGTATATTTAATATGCCCCCATGAAAAAAGGTGTCAATACAAGTTGCGTAATCATCCACTGAGGGGGATCTTAGGGACTGTGGTTATGGCTTGCTAAGTATGAGTGAAGTGGAGCCCATATATCTAAGAGTCTTGAGGAGGGTGGGAGGAGCATGTTAAAGTTTTCTGCATGTTCAGAGCATGTGGTAAGGTCCCGGAGCCATTGTCCAGATCTGGGGGTGGGGTTTGAAACTTCCAGGACATGGCTCTCCTGTGTTTCCCTAGAAGTAGTGCTATGACTACAGGTTTACAGTAGGGTTTTGGGACATCTTTGACATCTGTTCGAGGAGTGTGATCAGGGGTGTTATGTTTAAATATGTTACAGTCATTGCCTTCAATTCGGTAGTAAGTTTATGACAATAGGAGGATATGCCAGGGCATGTCTAGATCATATGAGAAAAGTGGCATCAGGGGTCCCACATCTCCAGCAGTTCTTGTTATCGGAGAGGCAGTGTCTAAACATGGCAATGGGGGTATAGTACGCCCTGTGCTGGAATTTAAGATGTAAAAATCTGAACCAGCAACATACCCATTGTGTATTTGTTGGGTCATGCCCAAGTTTGTGTTCCCAACTGGATTTGATGTGCGAAGGGCTTGATGGGGGCATTGATGTGACTGTATCTTACAGTCGGGTTAAGAGTTTAGTGGGCATGGGATTTGCGAAGAGTGTGGTTAGCAGATGCTACTTCAGTGGTTCCTCAGGGAAAGATGGGTATAGGTGCCGCATGGTACTGCGAAGCCAATATTTGTCAGGACTTGCAGAGGATTGCTGGTGCTGCCATGCAGGTGGTATGCAGACAGAATATTGAGTTGGAAATGTCGACTTACACAAATATTGAGTTGGAAATATCGTGACACAGAAATATCGACAGCAAGAATATCATGGTCAAGAATATCGGCTTTAAGGTAAGAAATATCGTTTTTTAAAATATCGAAATCATTAATATCGCTTGCAAAAATATAGTTGTTTAAAATATCGTTTTTTTAATTAGTGTTATGTATTTTAGTATGTATTTTAAATGTATGTGATCTATTTTTTTTGTATAAGTATTGTTTTTGTTTTTTAATATATGTGTTACATTTTTTGTAGTTATCAATTTTATTTTAATTACATTTTGTGTTTTTTAGCTCTGTAGCGGGTTGTGGGTTTATAGGGGAATAGGGTGGGAAGTAATTTAATTATAATAAATGAATGATTTTTTATTTAGTAATATTTATTTAATTTAGATTTTATAGTGTTAATCATGGGAAGTAATTTATTAATAATTAATTATTAATTGGTTGTTTATTATTAATTAATTCATTTGTAATTAATTATGGTAATCGTGTTATTTTTTTAGGAACGGATTGTGGGGTTTATGGGGAAAGGGTGGGAAGTAATTTAATTATCATAAATTAATGATTTTTTAAAATGTATTAATATTTATTTAATTTAGATTTTATAGTGCTAATTGTAGGGAGTAATTTATTATTAGGCAATTATTAATTGGTTAATTATTAATTAATTGCTAATAAATTATGTTGTCATTTTTTTAGGAGCGCGTTGTGGGGTTTATAGGAGTAAAGGGTGGGAAGTAATTTATTTTTAATTAATAATTATTTGCTAGTTAATGCTAATTAATTAAAATTTAAATATGGCAATTGTGTAATTAATTTTAGATGCGAGTTGTGGGGTTTATAGTGGTAAAGGGTGGGAAGTAATTTATTTTTAATTAATTATTAAGTAGTTGTTAATTAATATAAAATTATTATTTTAAAATTAATAATGGAAATTGTGTAATGATTTTTAGGTGTGGGTTGTGGGGTTTATAGGGATAGAGGGTGGAAAGTAATTTATGTTTAATTAATAATTAGTTAATCATTAATATTAATTCATCAATTGATAATTAATTAGGGTAATTATTTTTTTGTGTATTAGTTTTGGTTTTATAGGGGTAACGTTTGGGGAGTGATTGATTTTTATCTGTTTTAATTTGTTTTTTAATTAATAATATTTCTTTAATTGACAGTTAATTGTTAATTATGGAGATACATTTTTTAAATTTAGATGTGTGTTGTGAATTGTGCGGTGTTATAGGGTAGGAAATTAAAAAGATTACATTTATGTAATAATTAATGTTTTTGTTTATAAATAATTTCTAATTAAAAATTATTTGTTTGTAAATTATTTTTAAATTTATTTAATAAAATATTTCAACGTATTTGTCATATCTATTTAACATTATAATATGTTTCTATTTTTTAGATTTATTTAATATTTTTATATATTTTTCATTTTTTATTTTTTTAAATATTTTGTGTTGGTGATATTTTGTTTGTTTTTAATTTTTGACTGGAGTGAGAATATTAATTTTTACCCCTCCACTATCCAACACTTTCCCTATTGTTGCTCTAACTGGAGTGGGAATAGTATTTTTTTACCCCTCCGCTATCCACACTTTCCCTAGTGTTGCACTAACTGGAGTGGGAATAGTATTTTCTACCCCTCCGCTACCCAACACTTTCCCTAATGTTACACTCACTGGAGTGGTAATAGTAATTTTTACCCCTCCGCTATCCAACACTTTCCCTACTGTTGCACTAACTGGAGTGGGAACTGTAATTTTTACCCCTTCGCTATCCAACACTTTCCCTACTGTTGCACTCACTGGAGTGGGAATAGTAATTTTTACCCCTCCGCTATCCAACACTTTCCCTACTGTTGCACTCACTGGAGTGGGAATAGTAATTTTTACCCCTCCCCTATCCAACACTTTCCCTACTGTTGCACTCACTGGCGTGGGAATAGTATTTTTTACCCCTCCGCTATCCAACACTTTCCCTACTGTTGCACTCACTGGAGTAGGAATAGTAATTTTTACCCCCTCCGCTATCCAACACTTTCCCTACTGTTGCACTCACTGGAGTGGAAAATTAAAGTTTAAAGATTTTTAAATAGTTTAATGTTTTAATTTATAATACAATGTTTTTTTATTAGATTTTATGTTATTGGTGTATGTATATATATTTATTTGTAAATTTTCATATATACAATCATAAAATAAATAAAAATTAATAGTTTAATTGTTTTAATGTAAATATATTTTATATACGTTTGTTTAAATTTTTTAAATTAAATTTGTTATATTTGTTAAAATGTATATTAAATCTAATGTATTTTTTTAAGTTGATTTTATTAATTAATATAGTTAATATTTTTTATCCACATAGTAAAATCGATATTTTGTACAACTATATTTTTTACATCAATATTTTTTTTCGACATTTTTGTACTTACCATTATAAATATAGGATGTTGATATTTTTGACATCGATATTTATAACTCAATATTTATGTATGGGGATATTTTGGGGGTCGATATTCTGTCAGTGAACCCATGCAGGTATTCTGTGTATGATAGGAAACCTTTATTTATTAACAGATCTCTCATTGTGTGGAATACTTGCTCTCATAGCAGCTTTTGCACTCCTGGTTCCACTGTAAGGAGCAGTAGTGAGTTATTGCATAATAGGATGTGTGGGTAATACCATGCCGCAACATGTTCATGGTCAACCAGTCGGGTCCATGGCCAGCATGTACATCTGACTATGTATTTCGTCCCGGGCTATCTGAGCTTTCATAATATTGCTTTGCAAGGTGAGTCAGCCCTGTTTCTATGTTCAGGTAAAGGGGATGTCTCTTGTCATGTATCCATAGGTGCACATACCTACCTTTGCTGCTAAGTAATAGATTTCAAAGTTGGGAGCAGGAAATCACTCATCTTATACGGAAGTTGCATTTTCAATTAATGATCATGACATAATCTGTATGCAAAAAACCTGGTGTACTGATCACATTTATATAGAAGGGTTTACCTCATATGGGTCATTGGCAGTGCCTTCCCCTGCAGGTAGAGCAATAGGGGGGCTCTTGAGCCTCATGTCAAATAAACTACCGGCTGTTGTCAAAAGAGTGATTACAAATGGAGCGCACTCCCAGATTCTGTGGCTGCATTGTAAAGATGGTAGGGATGTGATTATGGTCAACCACTATAATAATGTGTTTGATTCAACTCGCAGAAATATCGTATTTGAGCCAGACAAAGGGCTTGATAACTTGTTAGGTACGATCAATACTAATATTGCAATCATATGGGTGGGGGATTTTAACACGCAAATATGTCCATTGTCTATGACCAAAGTTTGTGGGAATAAGAATGATGAAGGTGTTGATTGTATACATTTTCCACACAATAATTATGGAGGAGCCTTAAATACCATGAAGGCCAAATACGACCTGGAATTGTTACAGTGTGCCCGTGAACCTAGCGGTGGTTTAGTACCAACTTTTATAGGCAGGAATGCAGCATCTGTTATTGATCATGTGTTAATTTCTACAAGTATTATTCATATGTGTTCCATCCCAAGGATCGCTCAATTAGCACTTAGCGACCATAATTATATAATAATGTCAACATTTGTCTGGGGCCCAAAAGTTGTATTACATGAAGATACTATTGTTAATATTGCCCCTATTAGTCCAAAGGGAACACAAATCAAATGGGAGGGGGTCGATCCGATAAAAGTATTGCATGATATTGTTACAAAATGTGGTGCAGAGATCTCCTACTGCCTTAATGAGGATGTTAACCCCATTCAGGTGTTAGCTAATTTTAGTAAAACTAATAACATTATTGAAGGGATATTGACTGTGCCCCCCAGGGAAAAAATTAAACAATGTAGGGGATGGTTTGATCACACTTGTACTCAGGCCTCTGAACAATTGAAACAGGCTCTACAAAACAAGCCTAGGGATAATAAATTAATTCAAAATCTACGTCTTAATTATAAATGTGTCCTTAAAGTAAGGAAAAGAGAGTTACAGGAGTTAGCGTGGGACAAGTTATCCATGGCAGCAGACACAGCTAACAATAAGTTATTTTGGGAAACTGTGAACTTGCCGTTTTTAAAATGTGACTCATTCCCTGATTTACAATCCCATGTTAATTGCGAAGCATGGGTGTTACATTTCTCAAGTATTTTCAACCCATCAGACTATGAAGTATTTAGGCCCCAAGGCCTAAAACAGAGTAAGTGGCCGGTCATACCTCTAAATATCACACTTAATGAGGTTCAGATAGGATTGATCGGAAGTAGGGGAGGGAAAGCACAGTGCCCAGATGGGGTCCCAGTAGACGTTTATAAAGCAGCAATAGATTTATGGGGGCCCATCCTTACTAGAGTTTTTAATCTAGCAGTGACAGAGTATATACCGCCGACATGGGGGCCAATCAGTAATTATCCCTATTTATAAAAAAGGGAACAAATCGGAAGCTAAAAATTATCGCCCCATTTGGCTCTTAGACTCAACAGTAAAGGTGATGAGCAGTGTTACTGGTGAGACTAGAAGAGTGGGCCAACGAGAATGAGATATTATCCCCAGTGCAATATGGATTTAGAAAAGGGCTAGGAACGATATAGCAATGCACTAATTTAGAACTTTTAATAGGCAAATATACATGTGCAAAGCAGGGGAGATTATTTTTATGTTTTGCAGACCTTAGTAGTGCTTTTGATCTTGTTGATTATACTGTCCTGTGCCCAAATTTGCTTAACCTTGGAGCTCCCAAATCTATAATCTTTTTTCTTGCAAGGTTGTATGAGACACTGTCATGCATAGTTCGCTATGGGCAGCGTGGTGAGTGCACCCCAAATTTTGAAGACAAACGAGGTATCCGCAGGGGCTGCGTCTTAGCACCACTGCTCTTTACACTATTTATAAATGAGGTTGACAAAGCCCTCCGATTGGTGCAGGCGGATGCACCCCAAATTGCTGGCACTCCTATACCGGTTCTGCTTTACGCAGATGATGCTGTGCTTCTTTGCAGAACCCCGGTTGGCATACAACGATTAATGGACAAGTTTAGTACTTTTATTATTAGTAGGAAACTGTTAATTAATAAAACAAAAACTTTTACTATGGTGTGTGGCCCTAAACCCAAGAAATGCAAAACCTTTTTTATCGATAGCACCCGAGTGGAAACTGTTAATAACTTTTGTTATCTGGGAGTAACTTACTCAGGCAATGGGACCTGGACGCACAAACTAACCAACGTCCGTTCAAAGATGATAAATAGTGCATATGGGGTTTTCCGATTTGCTTCAAAATTGGGAGATCGCTGTATAAAGGATATGATAGATATATAGAAGGCTAGATGTGCTACCATTGCCTTGTATGGTGCAGGGCCACAATTGTAGTCAGATTTTACAACCAGAAGAAAATTATTTTCTTAAACGTCTTCCAAGTTTACCTCCTTCAGCATCTACAAAAATAATGCACCAAGAAGTAGGAATAAATTACTTATCAGATTTGATTGCCATGCAACCAGTAATGCTATGGAGATCTATTTGGGTCAAAGACAAAACTAAATTTACTCAAACTATTATTTAGGATTGTTTATTACTGGATAAAAGTTTACATATCCCTTGGTTAAAATATATTATTGACTTTTATAGTGAAATATTTAAGATTCAGATCCATGAAGACCCAGGACATGTGAAAATTCTATCAAAACAGGAGATAAAGGTTACATTTCTGACCCATAAAAAAGAGATCCGCATGAGAGTCGTAAGGAAGCAATCCACATTTATATTTTATAAAACTATTGAACATAGAAGTGGTTTGCAAGATTATATGTCTACAGGCACCAAATCTTCACATCGTTTTGTTCTGAGAAGTTTGAGATTAGGAATAGCACATCACCTAGTCGCTACTGTCACGATTCAGTCCCTGTGCTCTCGTTCCCACCACTAGGGGGCCGAATTGTGGGGCTTTCCTGTATTCTAATATGCTTCCAGACACTCCCCTGTATGCAGATCCTGACTTCCAGGCATTTGGACATCATTTAGGAATTGACATCCATTCCCAATCCATGCCGGGTTTTGTGGAAGCCAGTCTGCTCATGCTGGAAACTCTATTACCTATAATCCCCTGCTCACTGCTTTGTCTCCACCCCTGCAGGCCAAGGATGGGTGGAGGAATTCAGTTCACCTGTGGCTGGCTGCTGCTAGCCTGCTCACACCTGATGCATGTGATTACTGTGAGCTCTTTTAAGCCCCAGCTCCCTTCAGGCTAAGGTTGGTCATTGTAGCTGTTTTCCGGTGAGACCGATCCTTGTTTCCTGAGCTTTTGATATTCCTTGATTCCTGAGCTATAGTTAATCCTTGTTCCTTGATTCCTGAGCTATAGCTATTCCTTGTGCCTGAATTAGCACTGCCTGCAGTGCTACCTTGTTTCCTGAGTTCCTGAGCTATAGTTATTCTTTGTTCCTGTTCCTGGGCTTCAGCTATTTCTTGTTCCTGATTTGCACTGCTTGCAGTGCTCTCTTGACTCCTTGTTTCCTGAGCTGTAGCTATTTCCTGTTTCCTTGAACCAGTACTGCCTGCAGTGCTACCTTGACTCCTGAGCCTTAGCATTCCTTGTTCCTGAACTGCAGCAGTTTCCCTTGTTCCTGAACTAGCACTGCCTGCAGTGCTACCTTGACTCCTGAGCCTTAGCATTCCTTGTTCCTGACCTGCAGCAGTTTCCCTTCTCCTGAACTAGCACTGCCTGCAGTGCTTCCTTGACTCCTGAGCCTTAGCATTCCTTGTTCCTGACCTGCAACAGTTTCCCTTCTCCTGAACTAGCACTACCTGCAGTGCTACTTTGACTCCTGAGCCTTTGCTCAATTCTTGTTGCTGCCCCAGCATGCTATGCTACTTTGTTTTCTTGATTCCTGAACCTGCACTATTCTAGTATACCCTTGTAGCCTCCCCTTCTGTATATCCTTTTCCAGTCCCTGCCTTTCTTCCCATGTCCTTGGTTCCAGTTCTAGTTTACTGTCTTTCTATTTCTGCTGTCTTGCTTCTGTTACCTTGTATGTTTGTTACCTGCTTTCTGCCATGTGTGCCCTGTGATTTCCTTCCTTTCCTGTTAAGCACTCCTCCTTGCTAACTCCTTGTCTATTGTGCTTGTGTTTAGCTCTACCTCTTTGTTGTTACTGCCTTGCGTGTTCCTGTTTGATCGTCAGGATCCGTGTGCACAGCTGACTACCTAGGTGGTGTTTCTTGTTCACTGTGAGTATTGTCTTTGAGTTACTGTTATAACATCACCATAGGTATAAGCTCCACAGACCCTGCCTTTGCATACATATCCTATATGTGGGTATTTTCAGTCAGTATCTGTAACAGCAATTGTGGGTGAGGAACTTACTGAGCTTCAGTCTTACCGTGTGAAGCTCCCTTTATTGTTAATGTTGTATTATATATATGTCTTGCACGTCCGTCCTGGGTGTAGTTAGTCTGAATGCTAAATTGCCTTGTGAGTGCCCTTCCTTTCGGAGTCTTAGCCATCTTGTTCCTTTGTACAGGCTTCCCCTTTGGATCCCTTTTCTCCTCTGACTTCCTGTGTGATCCTGGGCAGCGCTGTACACCTCTCTGTGTACGTTTTCTACCCCGTTCCCAGTCCTTGCCCAAGTCCCTGACTGTTTTTTCACGACATAGTCCCGGACAGTCCCTGACAGCTTTCCCTATAACGAAAATGTGTCCCACTACTCCATGCCGGTGTGATGAGCAATCTAAACAGAGCACTATGCACTTTATGCTCTTTTGCAATTTTTATTTGTATTTTAGACGTTTTTATTTGAAGCCACTCTTTAAAAAACATAATGTGAGAACAACCCATGCTGCTATGAAATTACTTGTTACTCTTAATGACCCAGGGAAATGTTTTTATGTTGCGTCATATATTCAAAAAGCAATTGATGTAAGAAAAGGCATTGTGCTTGCCAACTGATTTACATGTAACTAACTGGACTGTTTTATGTATGGTTGACTTTGTTATTAGAATCTTTTATTTTAAATTTGTTACTGCTTTTATGGTTGTTGTACATACCGAATAAAGCTTGCTGAACTGAACTGAGCCCTTACTACACAATTACTGTCCCATGGAGCAACAACACAAAGTATCACAGCATCATAAAAGCGCAACTATTGCTGTAAAAATACCCAATTGTCCCTTACAGATTTCAAGCGGGTTAACATGTCTAAATCCCACGCTCTGAACCCCATGATATCCAAGCTAGACCTCCCCGCTCGGCAATCTCTACCCCTTTTATGAGCCATACGATACCTAGGTCTTGATTTGACCCCTACCTTGACGACCTGGACGCAAGCTAACTGGTTGGGATAACGAAAGTCCGTCCTGGAGGACTTCCGTTGGAGGAGACCACTGCATGTATAATGGTTGGGTCAGCTTAACGCCAACAAATTAACTATCCTCCCAGAGGCCCTTTATCTATTCCAGACCTTGCCCACACCATCTCACACGATGATATAGTACTTCTCCAGTGAGATATTTGCACCTTCATCTGGGGGGAAGATGTCCCCGGCTCTTTAACGCCGCGCTGATGCTCCCAAGGGACAGGGGGGATTAGCCTGCCCCAGCCTCCTTGAATACTATTGGGCAGCACACCTGCACTACATCTCCCAATGGGTAGCCCGTGAGAGCAAAAACCATTGGTTCCACATGGATCGGGCTGTGGCCTGTCGTGCCCTCTGGGATCTTGCTTGGCTCCCTAAATATGCGAGACCACGAAGCACCTACACAGCAATCCCTACCAGGACTGTCCTTGAGATCTGGGATAGGATCGCGCTTAAAATGGGCCTCACCACATTCCATTCTGTAAACACTCCACTTGCCCGCAAACACCAGGCTTCAAGGCTCACTCATTTCCCAGCCGGGGGGTGGGAGACTGCCACACTTCACGCCACTTATTTGCGGACGTGACCATTAGGATATTGGAGCAATGCAAAACAGAATTCCAAGCATCAGAAATGGCCCGGCTGCAATATTGTCAGATGCGCCAGTGGGCGCTTCATCCTTCTAACGTCCAGGGAGCAACGCTGCAATACAACCCCTTTGAGACACTGGTCAGGGCATACGATGGCACAAGGGGCCTGATATTGTGCACCGATCAGGTACTGCAGCATTCTGTGCAAGTGCTGCCTCACACATACCAATCACAATGGCATGATGATACTACTGAGGTCAACTCCCAGAAGCAATGGGAAACACTCTGGCGGGACATTCTCAAGAAGCATATCACAGCGCGAGACCGTATACAAACTGATGACACGGTGCTACTATAAACCGACTTGCCTTTGTACCATTTACCCAACCACCTCTGATCTATGTTAGCGGTGCAGCGCAGTCCCTGTGGACTTTTATCATATATGGTGGTCATGCTCTCTTATCACTACTTACTGGAAGGAAGTCCTTGGCCATATCAAAGGAACAGTGGGTTCCCCTTTCCTGATTCCCATAACACAGTTGCCCTGGGCGTCCACTGTATAGAACTGGAATCAATGATTCACACTGATTGGTGCCTTAAAAGTCACATGCTGGGAGCTGCCAAGCAACTCATAGCGCTTCATTGGAAGAAACCTTTTGCTCCTCTTATTGCCCAATGGTTTAAGTGCCTCTGGCATGTCATGGAACTCCTGTCCCATAAGATAGCACGCACAGACAAAAAATTGCCCCCATCTGCCAACCCGTGATTGACTACTTTATCCGCCTGGAATACTCCTGCTTTACACAGCCCAGGCTCAGAGCGCTCCAACTCTTTGATTAGGCCAGATATAGAAAAGCAGGCACGGTGGTGATGGCCCTCTTGCCCCCTACACCATACCCACTTCTCTCTTCCCTTTCAGAGACAGTAGTTAGTGACAGATTCCTTACCGCCCCACCCATCCTCCCCGTTCTGTGAACTGATTTCTAGGGTTAAGGACATCCCTTTCAGGGCCCTAGTATTTTTCAGACACCTATGTCAGCTTCTTGCATGGCTCTGCGTTCCTGGCGCGGAAAGTCGTGTACAGAACTGACGTCAGCGCGCAGGGGCGGCGTCTAAGTACTGCCCGCGACGTCATCCCGGCGGTCCCAACGCCGACGACTGACGCGGAGCCGCACGACGACGCCTACCGACGCGCAAGGGTACTGCTACGCAAAAACTTTCCGGATCCAGCCTGACGCCTGGGGATATTCTAAGGTAAGGAATCTGTCACTAACTACTGTCTCTTACAGATATATCGTTACACAAGTTAGTAACTTGTGCATTACTACCCCACAGGGTAGTGGTAATAAAATGTGAAGCCACACAGGAGCTTCTAAGAAGGTGGGCAAAGTGATGGTCTGCCCAATGTGGAAGGTAGTAACCACCTTTGGCAAGAAGGACGGACGCGTCCGAAGAACAACCTTGTCTGGATGGACAGACAGAAAGGGAGGTTTGCATGATAGAGCCTGGAGCTCACTCACCCGCCGAGCGGAGGTGATGGCCACCAGAAAGGCTGTCTTCAGAGTCAGAAGACGAAGAGGACAGTTATGTAGAGGCTCAAAGGGAGCGGACATGAGAAAGGTAAGAACCAAGTTCAAGTCCCACTGAGGCATCACAAACGGAACAGGAGGGAAGAGGTGTGTAATGCCTTTTAGGAACCTGTTAACAACAGGGGACTTGAAAAGGGAGTGCTGATCAGGAAGCCTGAGGAAGGCCGAGATAGCACAAAGATAGCCCTTGATGGTACCCAGGGCAGAACCCTGTTGGGCCAGAGAAAGAAGGAACAGAAGAACCTCAGAAAGAGGGGCAGAGAGGGGATTCACAGCCTTTGCTGTGCACCATGCCACAAACTTGTTCCACCTGCAGGCGTATACCACCTTAGTGGAGGGACGCCTGGCTGCCAGAATCACATCACAAACTTCGGGAGGCAAGTCGAAAGGAATCAACTGCCGCCGCTCAATCTCCACGCAAGCAGGTGGAGACTGGACAGGTTCGGGTGGAGGACCGTCCCCTGCTGCTGCGACAGAAGATCCTCCCGAAGAGGCAGACGGATTGGGGGATCGACGCTCATACTAAGTAGCTCGGGATACCAAACTCTTCGAGCCCAGTCCGGAGCCACAAGGATGACTTGGGCCCGGTCGCGCCGAATCTTCTTCAACACTCTGGGTAGAAGTGGTATAGGCGGAAAGGCGTACAACAGACCGCAACTCCACTCGCGACGAAAAGCGTCGCCGAGCGTGTGCCGCCTTGGAAATTCCAACGCGCAGAACTGCTGACATTGCGCGTTCTCTTCGGTGGCGAACAGATCTAACCAAGGCTCTCCCCACTGCTGAAAGAGACCTTGCGCCACCTCCGAGTGAAGACGCCATTCGTGATCCATCATGCACCTGCGGCTGAGTTCGTCCGCCCTGGTGGCGTTCAGGGAACCTGCCAGGTGTTGAACCATCAGGAATATGCCCTGATGTTCCAGCCATGTCCAGAGGCGCAGAGCCTCCTGACATAGGGTCCACGACCCCACCCCGCCCTGTTTGTTGCAATACCACATGGCGGTGGTGTTGTCTGTGAACACCTGCACTACCGTACCTTTGACAGAGGGAAGGAATGCCTTGAGTGCAAGTCGGATCGCCCGGAGCTCCAGAAGGTTGATATGGAGCCGGGACTCCGCCGGAGACAAGAGGCCTCTGATCTCCGCCTCTCCCATGTGACCGCCCCATCCCAGAAGGGACGCGTCCGTCACAACTGTGTGCTCTGGCTGGGGAAGGGAGAGGGATCTGCCCATGACCCATTGCCGGTTCGAGAGCCACCACTGCAACTGTTTTGCAGTCCCCTCTGAGATCTGGACGTGATCGGACAGGTTGCCCTGGTGCTGCACCCACTGGAACTTCAGGTCCCACTGCAGAGCCCGCATATGCCATCTGGCATGATCGACCAGCAGGATGCAGGAGGCCATAAGGCCCAGCAGCCTCAGGGTCATCCGTACCGAAACCCAGGATAGAGGCTGAAAGATCGGAATCATAGCCTGAATATCCCGGACTTGCCGTTCGGGAGGATAGGCCCGAAACTGCGTCGTGTCCAGAACTGCCCCGATGAAAAGGAGCTGTGGAGAAGGAATCAGATGCGACTTCGGCACATTGATGGAGAACCCCAGCGAGTGCAGGAGTTCGGCCGTAGTCTGGAGGTGGGAGACGACTGCGTGGGACGAGCCCGCCTTCAGCAGCCAGTCGTCGAGGTAGGGGAAGACTGGAACCCCTGCCCAGCGCAGATGAGCTGCGACCACCGCCATCACTTTCGTGAACACCCGAGGGGCACTTGTAAGGCCAAAGGGGAGCACGGTGAACTGAAAATGCTCGAGGCCTACCGTGAACCGCAGGTAACGCCGGTGGGCCGGCAGGACGGGGATGTGGAAATAAGCGTCCTGTAAGTCCAACGCTACCAACCAGTCTCCAGGGTCGAGGGCAGTCAAGACCTGAGCTAGGGTGAGCATCTTGAACTTCTCCTTCCGGAGGAAGCGATTGACGTTCCGGAGGTCCAAGATAGGACGCATGTCCTCCTTGTCCTTCTTGGGCACCAGAAAGTAGTGGGAGTAGCAACCACGTCCTACTTCTGGGGTTGGAACATGCTCGATGGCCCTCTTGGCCAAGAGTGCCGTGACTTCCTTCTGCAGAAGCACCAAGTGATCCCCTGACATGCGGTGGAATTGAGGTGGCATGGCTGGGGGGGTGGTCTCGAAGGGGAAGGAGTAGCCCCTTCGGACAATGTCCAAAACCCACCTGTCCGAGGTGAAGGCACGCCAGTGGTGAAGGTGATGGCGGACCCTGCCCCCTACTGGCGTGCTGTGCACCTAAAAGGAAGGACTAGGAGGGCTTGGAGGCCGCAGACGGGGCGGGGTTGGTGGCCTGACCCGCACGCTGGTTGCCTGACCCGCCATGGCGGGAGCCACGTCCTCGGCCACGCGGAGACGCTTGCTGCGCGGGCCGGTGGCTGGGCAGCAGACGTGACTGGGCGCCCCTTCCGTGGCCACGAAAGGGGCGAAAAGCAGAGGTTAGCGGAGGGCGCACAGCAGAAAGGCCCATGGACTTGGCAGTAGCCCGTGAGTCCTTAAAACGCTCCAGCGCATGGTCTGCTTTGGTACCAAAAAGACCGACTCCATCAAAGGGCATGTCCATGAGTGTGTTTTGGACATCACCCGAGAAACCAGTTGTCCTCAGCCAGGCGTGGCGACGCAGCGCCACTGTCGTTGCAAGCGATCTGCCCAGCGAGTCGGCGGTATCAAGGCCACAACGGATGGTGTACTTTGCCGCATCCCTTCCTTCCGCAATGGCGCGGGAAAGCAGTGTCTGGACCTCCTCAGGACACTGGGGCAAAACAAGCACCACCGAATCCCACAGAGTGGGAGTATCGGCCCAAAAGGCAAGCGGTGTTGACGGACCGCAAGCCAGCACTGGAGGAAGAAAAGGCCTTCTTCCCAAATTGATCCAGGCGTTTGGATTCCCTATCCGGAGGGGCGGTAGGGAAGGCGGTTTGGGAGGCAGAGGCTTGGACAACCAAGCTCTCGGGGTGGGATGTTGAGAGAGAAACAAGGGGTCGCCCGGAGCAGGGCGATGGCGTCGGGCCACGTTCCTATCCACAGGAGCCCCTGTGGCGGGCTTGGACCAGGTGCCCAAAGAACGTCAGAAAGTGCATCATTAAACGGCAGCAATGGCTCCGAGGAGGTAGCTGCCGGCTGAAGCACTTCCGTCAGGAGGTTAGTCCTGACAGCCACTGTAGGCAATTGGAGGTGTAAGGCTCCAGCTGCTCTACGCAACACCGTTGCGAAATTTGCTCCCTCCTCCGTAGCCACGGAAGGAGGAGACAGCATGCCAGTGTCAGGGGAAGTGTCCAGACCACTGGCATCTCCAAGTTCCTCTGCCCAGTCCTGATCATAGTCACTCTGCTGTGTGAGAGGGTCATCCGACCCCTCCCAGCTCTCCTGGTCCTCCACCGGTTGAAAATAAGGAGGAGGAGGGACGTCCGGGACCCAAGGTCTCATGGGCGCCTGAGCCGGCGTCGGGCGACGTCGGTCCGATGCCGCGTCCGGATCCGGAGAGAACCGGGGAACGACGCCGCCCGGAGCCCCGGGCGGCGTCAGGAACGGCACCGGGGACATCGGCGGAGGCGTGGTTAGGTCAACCGGCGTCGATGGGGGTTGCGGTACCACCGGAGCCGGAATCGAGGCCGGGGCCGAAGCCGGGGCCGGGAGCGAGGCTGGTGGGACAGGCGGTGCCGGGACCGGAGTCGTCGGCGGCGCCGGGGCAATCCCATTAGGGCCCTCGGGGCCCGAAGGCGCACCGGAGGGGCCTTGAGGCCCGAAGAGGCGGGCCATGGCCGACAGGAATTCCTGTATCTCGGCCGGAGTCGCCCCCGAACCCGGGAAGGACGGGTAATGCAGGGGCGGCGCCACAGGCACATCCGGAGCCGCGGGGACGGTGCCGACAGGGGCCTCAGCCGAGTCGCGAGACCGGCGAGGCGAAGTCTTAGAGCGATGGTGCTTCTTAGACTTCTTGTGCTTCGACTTACCCGAGGAGTGCGAAGACTTGGACTCCGATGACCGGCGAGGACTCCGCGACCGGCCCCTCGACCTCTCGCGTGACCGGGGCTTGGTGCGGAGCCGACTGCCGGACCTCAAGGAGCTTTCGAGACCGCTCTCGCAAAGCCTTCGGGTGCAAGGCCCGGCAGTCGGAGCACGACTTCGTGTCGTGGTCGCGGCCGAGACAGTAGAGACACTCTAAGTGCGGGTCTGTGATCGACATCATTCGACCACAGGCATCGTATGGCTTGAAGCCGGGCATCCCTACCGACATTGTGGAGCCGAGATGACTCGAAGAAAACAGTGAAAAATCACCAAAAAGTTAGTCAAAAAATGACTAGGGCACTGCTCTTCCCGGATCTGCGCTTACTGGCGCGGAAAAAGAAGAACTGACGTCAGCGCGCAGGGCGGCGTCTAAGTACTGCCCGCGACGTCATCCCGGCGGTCCCGACGCCGACGACGGACGCGGAGCCGCACGACGCCGCCTACCAACGCGCAAGGGTACTGCTATGCAAAAACTTTCCGGATCCAGCCTGACGCCTGGGGATATTCTAAGGTAAGGAATCTGTCACTAACATGTCTCTTTCAGATACTGCCTTTAACAAGTTCTTTACTAAAGTAAATTTTTGGATAGGAGGCCCTGCTGCTATAAAGCCACAAAACTGCCACAGTGGCCATACTCATGAACAACTCCAAAGGCGTAACGTAAGTCAGTGTAAATGTTAAGTCTTCCCTTCAGCTAGGATGCATGCTCCTGTTACAGCATACAGCTCAGCTTGCTGTGTAGAACTGCCAGGTGGCAGAGCTGCACTCTCAACTAAGAAATCAACTGTTGTAATAGCATACCCTTCTCTGTAGTCAGTGCCAATTAGTCTGCAGGAGGAATCATAAGTGAACCACTCACAGTCTGCCTTTTCTAATGGTGTCTGCTGTAAATCTGGCCTGGGTGTGGTGCACATTTCTAGAACCTCAACATAATCACGTTCAGGGGATCTCATCAGAATCGCAAAATTAACAGGTGGGCATCTTTAAATGGTGATATTAGTGTTAGACAACAAGGTGACCTAATAACCTGTGCGCCTGGCAGCCGAAAAATGATGAGTGCTGCAGATGACAATAACAAAAGCAAAAACAATTGATAGACAGAATGCAGAACAATATCAAACATTCACCCCAGTACAGAGATCTGGGCCTAAATCCATTGTTTCTTTGCTCCCCATGCCATTCCAGTTTGAACCCAGCCATATGCAAATCAGTCTTGACACTGCGCCCAATGGGAACAATCCAGCCCTCTCTGCCAGGCCCTCCCTGGACTGGAAACAAGCATCCTAGGACCGGTTTCGGGGTTACCCCTCATCAGCCAGGATAGCTTGACTCCAGTGGCATGGGGAGCACGGGACCCACGTCAGGGCATACCCGTCCCACTCGGGGTGACAAATGCAAAAACAACAATTGATGGACAGAATGCAGAACAATGTCATACATTCACCCCAGTACAGAGATCTGGGACTAAATCCATTGTTTTTTTGCTCCCCATGCCATTCCAGTTTGAACCCAGCCATATGGAAATCAGTCTTGACCCTGCGCCCAATGGGAACAGTCCAGCCCGAACTGCCAGGCCAGGTCCTCCCTGGACTGGAAACAAGCATCCTAGGACCGGTTTCGGGCTTTCAGCCCTCATCAGCCAGGAAAGCTTGACTCCAGTGGCATGGAGAGCACGGGACCCACGTCTGGGCATACCCGTCCCACTCGGGGTGACAAATGCAAAAAGAACAATTGATGGACAGAATGCAGAACAATGTCATACATTCACCCCAGTACAGAGATCTGGGCCTAAATCCATCGTTTTTTTGCTCACCATGCCATTCCAGTTTGAACCCAGCCATATGCAAATCAGTCTTCACCCTGCGCCCAATGGGAACAGTCCAGCCCGAACTGCCAGGCCAGGTCCTCCCTGGACTGGAAACAAGCATCCTAGGACCGGTTTCGGGGTTTCAGCCCTCATCAGCCAGGATAGCTTGACTCCAGTGGTATGGAGAGCACGGGACCCACGACTGGGCATACCCGTCCCACTCTAGGTGACAAATGCAAAAACAACAATTGATGGACAGAATGCAGAACAACGGCATACACTCACCCCAGTACAGAGATCTAGGCCTAAATCCATTGTTTCTTTGCTCCCCATGCCATTCCAGTTTGAACCCAGCCATATGCAAATCAGTCTTCACCCTGCGCCCAATGGGAACAGTCCAGCCCGAACTACCAGGCCATTTCCTCCCTGGACTGGAAACAAGCATCCTAGGACCGGTTTCGGGGTTTCACCCCTCATCAGCCAGGTTAGCTTGACTCGAGTGGCATGGAGAGCACGGGACCCACGTCTGGGCATACCTGTCCCACTCGGGGTGACAAATGGAAAAACAATTGATGGACAGAATGCAGAACAATGTCATACATTCACCCCAGTACAGAGATCTGGGCCTAAATCCATCGTTTTTTTGCTCTCCATGCCGTTCCAGTTTGAACCCAGCCATATGCAAATCAGTCTTCACCCTGCGCCCAATGGGAACAGTCCAGCCCGAACTGCCAGGCCATCCCACTCGGGGTGACAAATGCAAAAACAACAATTGATGGACAGAATGCAGAACAACAGCATACATTTGTCAGATCGGCATGATCCTCAAACGAACGCTCTCCAGAATCGGAATGATGCACAAAGGGGTCCACCTCCTGTTAGCCCCAACTCTGAGAATAATCAAACACAGAGCAATGGGAGAGCAGGCGAGGGAAAGGGTATTGGGAGGAACAGCAGGGAATTTGACATCTGAAAAGAACAAAGAAACACTCATTAACTCACTGCATCAAGACTACTCTCATTGAATTCTCGCTTGTACGTATAGATACCTTAAGAACCCCAGGCAGACCACATCTCCAAGAATTCCACAGTCTATGTCAAGCTTTTTTAGGGATTCTTATTGCCTGCTGATACCTGCAAGCATGAAAACAGAATGAGTCATAAGTTTCCTTCCTGCCACTCTCAACAAGTATATACTCATATCTAGCATATAATCATACATACCTCATACAACATAAATGAAGGAATAAACTATTAGAGCTCCCATCTATAATCGATGACCAATTCCTGTACGACAATAGTGATGGGTATAAAAGGACATCCTATAGCAAAGTCTCTCAATGTAATCCAAATCTTCACGTTCACACTGAACGCCAATCCGAAGGTAGGAGATAATGGGAATCAGAGCAGTTCACATGAACTCCTAAAAAGAAAACTACAGTTTGTCTTGCATTTACCAAGTCCCCCGCAGGATGTTAATTCACACCCCCACGAGCACTGGAACAAATAAAGGAATAGCCTCTCCACTCTTTCCTCAAAGTGGAAGGCTTTAACAGGGGGTACTATTTCCGTGAAGCACCATGGAAGATTAGAAATAGGGCAATCCGCTCTAGAAATGAGTCCCCAAAACAAAAGCCGCCCTCGTTTCCGCGACACCTCACAGGAAACAAAAGAACGAGCGGCTAGCAGAAATCCACTCAGCCAAACAGGCTGCCTCAATTTGGTCTTGATAGAACACCGGTCCGGTGTTTAACACGAACGGTGCGCCGTTCGGGAAACAGGCTTCTTTCCTTACCTCAGGAAAGACGGGAGGCTTGACTGTACACCACGGTCACGCTTCCTCCCAGATCGCCGACGAAGTCCAGGACAATCTTCTCCCCGCAGGACAGGGAGCATGCGGAAACCAGAATTACACACGTAATTCCCTGCGCGTCTTCCGTTTTTATCCCATGAGCCTCCAGTGGAGAGACTCATGGGATGTGTCGTTTTTTGATTGGTTTTACTCTGGGTAGGCGCTGAAAGCCGCTGTTCCTGACAGTATGCCCTCCTTCTCAGCGCCTCTTAGGGCCAGACTTGGTTGGGTGAGCGAGATGAAACGCCCTTACCGCCGCAGGAGCATGTATGTTGACCACTGGTTCCCAAGAATCATCCTCAGCCGCATACCCCTTCCAAGACACCAAATACCATAGAGAACCTCTTCTGTACCTGGAATCCAGAATGCGCCTCACCTCATACTCCAGATGGCCATCCTTCAGGATCGGCGGAGTTGCCAAACGCCGAACACTCTGGGCTGGTTTCAACAAACTGCAATGGAACACCGGATGTATCCTCAGGTGCAGTGGAAGACGTAACTTGTAAGCGACAGGGTTGATCTGCTTGAGCACTGTAAAGGGACCGATGTACCTAGGATGAAAAACACTGCGGACCCGGAACCTTATATTCCTGGTGGACAACCAGACCTTATCACCAGGCTTGTACAACGGACCCTCCACACGATGCTTATCCGCCCATTTCTTGTATTGCTGCTTGGCATGAGGCAAATGGATTCGGATCTTTTTATGCACAGAAAGGATCTTTTGAATTCTTGCCTGAACCTCCGGTTGATTGACAACCTCCTCGGGTATGGTGACAGGTAGGATCTTTGCATGGAACCCATGATTCGCAAGAAACAGTGAAACACCTATAGAACTGTGCCAAGAGTTATTATAGGCGAGTTCAGCAAGCCACAACAAAGAAACCCACGATTCCTCGGCTTCCTTGCAATAGCAACGCAGGTATTTCTTGAGAGTCTGATTAAGTCTTTCTGTCTGGCCATCAGTTTGGGGATGGAAACTGGTGGATAATGCTGAAGAGATTTGTAACACCTTGCACCACTTGTGCCAAAAAACGAGCCACAAATTGAGGGACCCTGTCTGAAACGATAACCCTCGGAAGACCGTGTAATTTCACCACATTCTCAAGTATCAATTGGGCGGTCTGCCCCGCAGTGGGTAGGTTTATGCACGGTATGAAGTGTCCCATTTTGGTAAGGCTATCAATTACCACTAGAATGGCTGAATACCCCTTTTCTTTGGGTAATCCTGTAACGAAATCCATACTTCTGTTTTGCCAGGGTTGAATCAGAGTAGGCATAGGAATCCGCTTTCCCCTAGCTTTTGAGTGATCTCCCTTGGCTCTAGCATAAACCGCACATTGTGCTATCCATGTCTTTACATCATTAGATAGTGTATCCCACCAAAAGTATCTCTGCAACAACTGTAAGGTCTTCGCACATCCAGGATGGCCACCGATAGCTGACGTATGACACCATTCGAAAGTTTTGCGCTCTATGCTTGTGGAAGGCCAGTACAACTTGTCTTGTACGAAAGGTAATCCTCGTCTGAGGCTTCTTTGTTGGAGTGTTCCAGCCATTGCTTCCAATTATCAGCTGAGTAGTGATTTTTGACTTCTTCCAGGAAGTTTTCGACTCGTACCACACACAGTACTTTGGTAGGATCGATGATGGCCTCTATGACCGCTTCCTTTGGCCCACTACTTTTTCCTTGTCTTGACAACATGTCAGCTTTTCTGTTCTCTACTCCAGGCCGGAAGGTAATGAGAAAATCATATTCAGCAAAGAACAACATCCACCTCATTTGATTCTGTGTGAGTTGTCTCGCTGTTTTCAAGTACTGGAGATTTCTGGGATCTGTATAGACGGTTACTTGATGTTGTGCCCCCCAGAGATAATGCCTCCATTCTTGGAAGGCCTTTTTGATAGCCAACAGCTCCTTCTCTGAGATGGTGTAATTTATCTCAGCCGGGTTTAGTTTCTTCGACATGTACGCCACTGGGTATAACTGTCCTGTTTGTATATCTCTTTGAGACAAAATTGCTCCAATGGCGACATTCGAAGCGTCTGCCTCTATCACAAAAGGCAAATCGGGTTGAGGATGTTTGAGAATGGGAGCTGTAGTGAAGGCCTTCTTTAAAAATGTGAAAGCCTCCATGGCATCGGTAGTCCACATGAAAGGTTCTCTTTTTCGCAAGAGCCTCGTGATAGGAGCAGATACATGGGAGAAGTGCAAGATGAACCTTCGATAGTAGTTGGCAAAACCCATAAGACATTGCACTTCTCTCACATTAGTGGGTACAGGCCAATTCTGCACAGCTTTAACTTTTCTTTCAGCCATACCCAACCCAGCCAGGCTCAACATGACTCCTAGGAATTCTACTTCATGTACGTGAAAGTCACATTTACTCAGCTTGCAGTACAACTGATGTTCTCTCAACTTTCGCAACACCAAAGAAACATGACGCACATGGGCGTTGTCATTTGCTGAATAAATGAGGATATCGTCTATGTATACCACTACGAATATATCAACATATTCCTTCAAAACATCATTTAGAAAAAACTGAAAAGCCGCTGGTGCATTACATAACCCAAAGGGCATGACAGTGTATTCATAGAGCCAATACCGTGTCTTGAAAGCAGTCTTCCATTCATCCCCCTCTCTCATTCTCACCAAGTGGTAAGCTCCCCTCAGGTCCAACTTTGTATACACCACTGCTTCCTTGACCTGATAAAGTAACACCGAGACCAAAGGAAGAGGGTATTGGTTCCTGATGGTATTTTTATTTAGCATACGGTAGTCTATACACATTCTTAGGTCACCATTCGCTTTGGAGATAAAAAAAAAGAGGAGAGGCAGCAGGGGAACGGGAAGGTCTAATGAATCCGATATTGAGATAATGATCCAAATACTCTCTCAGATGTCTGGTTTCGGGTTCGGACAAAGCGTACACCCTGTAGGATGGTATCGTGGCCCCAGCTATCAAATCGATCTGGCAGTCGTAGTCTCTATGTGGTGGGAGTGTTTCTGCCTTAATCTCACTGAATACATCCTCATATTGTCTATACACCAACGGCAGGGCTACCTCTTTTTCTGCAGCAGTAGCGATGCAACAGGAGTAGGCTAAAGCTGATGCCTGTGTGTGAAGATCTATCAAACATGCTGTGGTGCAACCCTCAGATTGGAACCTCACTACCTTGCGCTTCCAGTCAATGGTAGGGTTATGATGCCATAACCACGGCATTCCTAAAATAATTTCGTATTGGGGTGCCTCGATAATGTTTAAGGAAATGTTTTCTTCATGCCTCTGACCTTCACTGATGACCGATAAACCAACCGGTGCAGTTTGTTTGGTAATCGGACCAGACTTCAAGGGTTTGCTATCTACAGCCAATACCTTCTCCGGATTGTCTCTGGGTATACGACTCAAATCCAATTTCCGTACCAACCCTTGATCAATGAAATTACCAGTGGCTCCAGAATCAATCATAACCGATACTTCATGACTTTTGTCTTTACCCTGCAACAGCATGTGAAGCACAATGTGAGGTTCTGTTTTGCGTGTTTCTACCACTGATAGTGATGGAACCTTCCAGTCCTCTTTTACAGAGTTGGCTAAAGGAGTGTGATGACTCTCTTTTTGTTCCATAACCGAAACAGCCACCTTTTCATTTCCATAAGGATGCGATGGTTTGGGCCTTGAAGGGCATTCTCTAACAAAATGCCCTTTTTCCCACAATACATACACTGCCCATTCACTCGCCGAGCTTCTCTTTCCTCTTTAGAAAGAGGGATCGAATGGCTCCCACCTCCATAGCCTCAACCTGAGTTTCAGGAGGAGTAACTGATCTTTTATATCCTCTATCGTATTTGACATAAGTCCTGTCATTCTTATGTTTATCCCCAGCCCTTTCGGTTAATCTATGATCCAGTCTCAGCGTTAGATTCATTAAATCAATGCAAGTCGTGGGTTGAGCATCTATCTGGGCCAAAATGTCCTTCATCTTTTCTCTAAGCCCCTGATAGTACAAAGACATTATTTTTTCCTCGGGCCAAGCTGTTTCCGCTACTAATCTATTGAAGGAAGTTAGGTAGGTAACCAAATCTTTCTTTCCCTGCCTCAATTCCAAAAGCTCCTTATCAGCACTAAAGGTAGTAGCTCTTCTATCAAAAACCCATTCAAATTTTTGCCGAAAAGCATTCCAGTCAGACAACACCGGATCGTCATTTTTGACCAAGGGCACTGCCCAATTGGCCATTTCACCTGCCAGATAGGAAATAGCAAAAGCAACCCGGGAATGATTGTTAGGGAAAGAAGCCGGTTTGCAAGAGAAATGTAGCATGACTTGGGTCAGGAATACTTGAATTTTATGAGGATCCCCAGAATACCTCTCAGGTGTAGCTAATGGAATGGGGAGGGGGGGACATGTACCTGTATCTGTGGCGCTATAGAAGTAGCATCAAAGGGATTTCTGGTTTGTCTATCTAGTTTCTCCTTAAGAGCTCTTGCTGTACCAGGGCCAAGGCCTGCATTACGTCGTCTAAGGTAGCCATCTTTGTGCAACACCCCGATCGGGAAGAGTATATAAGCTCTTGGGGGCGTAATTCTGTCGGATCCGCCTGATCCTCAAACGAACGCTCTCCAGAATCGGAATGATGCACAAAGGGGTCCACCTCCTGTTAGCCCCAACTCTGAGAATAATCAAAGACAGAGCGATGGGAGACCAGGCAAGGGAAAGGGTATTGGGAAGAGGAACAGCAGGGAATTTGACATCTGAAAAGAACAAAGAAACACTCATTAACTCACTGCATCAAGACTACTCTCATTGAATTCTCGCTTGTACGTATAGATCCCTTAAGAACCCAAGGCAGACCACATCTCAAAGAATTCCACAGTCTATGTCAAGCTTTTTTAGGGATTCTTATTGCCTGCTGATACCTGCAAGCATGAAAACAGAATGAGTCATAAGTTTCCTTCCTGCCACTCTCAACAAGTATATACTCATATCTAGCATATCATCATACATACCTCATACAACATAAATGAAGGAATAAACTATTAGAGCTCCCATCTATAGTCGATGACCAATTCCTGTACGACAATAGTGATGGATATAAAAGGAAATCCTATAGCAAAGTCTCTCAATGTAATCCAAATCTTCACGTTCACACTGAACGCCAATCCGAAGGTAGGAGATAATGGGAATCAGAGCAGTTCACATGAACTCCTAAAAAGAAAACTACAGTTTGTCTTGCATTTACCAAGTCCCCCGCAGGATGTTAATTCACACCCCCACGAGCACTGGAACAAATAAAGGAATAGCCCCTCCACTCTTTCCTCAAAGTGGAAGGCTTTAACGTGGGGTACTATTTCCGTGAAGCACCATGGAAGATTAGAAATAGAGCAATCCGCTCTAGAAATGAGCCCCCAAAACAAAAGCCGCCTTCGTTTTTGCGACACCTCGCAGGAAACAAAAGAACGAGCGGCTAGCAGAAATCCATTCAGCCAAACAGGCTGCCTCAATTTGGTTTTGATAGAACACCGGTCCGGTGTTTATCTCGAACGGTGCGCCGTTCGGGAAACAGACTTCTTTCCTTACCTCAGGAAAGACGGGAGGCTTGACTGTACACCACGGTCAAGCTTCCTCCCAGATCGCCGACGAAGTCCAGGGCAAACTTCCCCCCGCAGGACAGGGAGCATCCGGAAACCAGAATTACGCACGTAATTCCCTGTGCGTCTTCCGTTTTTATCCCATGAGCCTCCAGTGGAGAGACTCATGGGATGTGTAGTTTTTTGATTGGTTTTACTCTGGGTAGGCGCTGAAAGCCGCTGTTCCTGACAACATTCACCCCAGTACAGAGATCTGGGCCTAAATCCATCGCTTTTTTGCTCACCATGCCATTCCAGTTTGAACCCAGCCATATGCAAATCAGTCTTCACCCTGCGCCCAATGGGAACAGTCCAGCCCGAACTGCCAGGCCAGGTCCTCCCTGGACTGGAAACAAGCATCCTAGGACCGGTTTCGGGGTTTCACCCCTCATCAGACAGGACAGCTTGACTCCAGTGGCATGAGCACGGGACCCACGTCTGGGCATACCCGTCCCACTCGGGGTGACAAATGCAAAAACAACAATTGATGGACAGAATGCAGAACAACGGCATACATTCACCCCAATACAGAAATCTGGGCCTAAATCCATCGTTTTTTAGCTCCCCATGCCATTCCAGTTTGAACCCAGCCATATGCAAATCAGTCTTGACCCTGCGCCCAATGGGAACAGTCCAGCCCGAACTGCCAGGCCAGGTCCTCCCTGGACTGGAAACAAGCATCCTAGGACCGGTTTTGGGGCTTCACCCCAAATCAGCCAGGATAGCTTGACTCCAGTGGCATGGAGAGCACGGGACCCACGTCTGGGCATACCCGTTCCACTCGGGGTGACAAATGCAAAAACAACTGATGGACAGAATGCAGAACAACGTCATACATTCACCCCAGTACAGAGATCTGGGCCTAAATCCATTGTTTTTTTGCTCCCCATGCCATTCCAGTGTGAACCCAGCTATATGCAAATCAGTCTTGACCCTGCGCCCAATGGGAACAGCCCAACCCGAACTGCCAGGCCAGGTCCTCCCTGGACTGGAAACAAGCATCCTAGGACCAGTTTCGGGGCTTCACCCCTCATCAGCCAGGATAGCTTGACTCCAGTGGCATGGAGAGCACGGAACCCACATCTGGGCATACCTGTCCCACTCGGGGTGACAAATGCAAAAACAATTGATGGACAGAATGCAGAACAATGTCATACATTCACCTCAGTACAGAGATCTGGGCCTAAATCCATCCTTTTTTTGCTCCCCATGCCATTCCAGTTTGAACCCAGCCATATGCAAATCAGTCTCGACCCTGCGCCCAATGGGAACAGTCCAGCCCGAACTGCCAGCCCAGGTCCTCCCTGGACTGGAAACAAGCATCCTAGTCTCCTTGTGTTTGCTTTGTTCGCCCTAAGTTGGCAGGGTATGCCCAGACGTGGGTCCCTTGCTCACTTTACCACTGGATTCAAGCTAGCCTGCCTGATGAGGGGTGTTACTCCGAAACCGGTCCCAGGATGCTTGCATCCGGTCTAGTAAAGGCATGGCTTGGCAGTTCGGGCTGGACTCTTCCCATGAGGCACAGGGTCAAGACTGATTTGCATACAGCTGTGTCTGAACTGGGGTGGTGAAGTGAGCTAAAGAATGATGATGGATTCAACCCAGATCTGTGACTGGGGGTGAGTGTTTGAAAAGTTTCAGCACTCCGTCCATCATCTCCTTGTGTTTGCTTTGTTCGCCCTAAGTTGGCAGGGTATGCCCAGACGTGGGTACCTTGCTCAGTTTGCCACTGGATTCAAGCTAGCCTGGCTGATGAGGGGTGTTACTCCGAAACCGGTCACAGGATGCTTGTTTCCGGTCCAGTGAAGGCATGGCTTGGCAGTTCAGGCTAGACTGTTCCCATGAGGCACAGGGTCAAGACTGATTTGCATGTAGCTGTGTCTGAACTGGGGTGGCAAAGTGAGCTAAAGAATGATGATGGATTCAACCCAGATCTGTGACTGGGGGTGAGTGTTTGAAAAGTTTCAGCACTCCGTCCATCATCTCCTTGTGTTTGCTACAGATGACAATAACAACTGTACAGAATGTGGCAAATAAACAATACAAGAGTAGTCAAATACAATGGGAGCCATCCTCTCTTCCATCACAGCTGATGAGACCATGCCTCTCAAACAAGCCGAATGCCCAGTCACTGCTGAAGGCAAAGCCACAGAGTATTATGACACAGGCCTTTTTCCAGAACCATGTTGCTGTGTCAGCACACCATTTGCAATGTCATTTTGCTGTGACACAGAGATGGAAGGGAAATTTGTAATCTGGCAGCCCCAATGCTGGTGTAGTGCACAATGTCTCTTTCAGTTTCTTGAAACAGTCTGCAAGTTTATTAGTCCATACAATGTTGTTGGGTGCATCTTTTAGTGTAAATTGTCTCAGGATGTCATCATAGGATCTGTACTCTGGGATCCACTGGCGGCAGTGGTTCATCATCCCCAGGAAGCACATTATTCCTTTCTTGGTGAAGGGGGGGCTGCATGCTCTTAATCAATTTTCTGACACGTGATATGCAGTGTGTACCTTTGGACACCACATAAACCTCCTCCAGCCCCCTTGTGTGAGTACTTTATAGCGCAGCGGCTCAGCTGCGGGCTTGCTCTTCTTTCTACCTTTCTTACTTTCTCCTCTCCTTAGAGGAACGAACATCTGTCTAAACATGGCGGAACGCACAGGGTTAACATTTGACGACCCAGTATTGGCTGACATTCTCACAACATCTAGCATCTTAGAGGCACCCATGACCCAAACCTTGACAACCGCAGATGACTGGAACAAACTTACCAACATGAAACGATTATACATCAGGACCACGACACATGGATCTATCATGACAGAGTACCTTGGAGGCAATTGCGCTCCCACGGGACTCATAGTCACTAACGCCCCTAGGTTGTTCCTTGATAACCCCTCCTTCTTGAAAGACTGGTTCCTCATTGCGTGGCGATGCACGAGGGACTGGTTATTCTTGATCATCAGCACGGCCAAGAAGGAGGCAGAGAAACTTCTGGTTCAAATACAAACCCTGGAATCTGAAATCAAGGTCATCATTGGGGCTACCATTTTCAAGAAGAACCTAGATGAAACCAATAAAACAACAAAAGAATACAAAGATAACCTACTGACAAGCAAAATCACGAAACTTAAGAAAGACTTGGCCAAGTTCTCTATGGAAAAAGTTTATCCATACACTGACGCCTCATACCAACCCCCAGAGTATCAGAGGGCAGGGCGAAGAAACGGATCACATTACTCGTCATCAGACAGAGAAGACACATCCAGTGACTCAGATACCAGTCAAAGTGGTGCTAACCAGAGACCCCAATACAACCGAAGGAACTGGCATGGACCAAGAGGAGGAGCCCAGAATAATCAATGGTGGCCACCTAACCCTTGGAGTTTCCCTAGCCTTCCCTTCTATGGACAAGGCCAACCGGGCCTCATGATGAGCTTCCAACCCAATCCACCAGCAGGCTTTGGGCAGCCTTTTTTAGGGCAGGGCCGGGGCCGATCACGAGGCCGACGGACTCAACAACAAGTGCATTGGAGCTCCCCGATCGACCAACGGAGCACGAGGAGCATGACGAAGAGCGGACAACAGGCGGGTCCGAGCAAGGAACCAGCCTGATAGTGAACTTGAGTAAACGTGAACTAACCTCGGACGAAAGTGCAATTCTGAATCGTGGTCTCGGGTTTGTACTTACCAATTTCGGAGACCCATTCACAATCCTACAAGAGGTTCATCAGTTCTTTAGGAAGGTCAGATTACACTTCTTCTTTGCAGACAAAGAGACACTGACCACACATACAGAGAACAAGAACACCAATCTACGACCAAAATCTACCTTCAATCCACCTATTGGTGCACTTCCAGCAGAGGTGGCAACTTCGAAAAGGCAGTCCTGAAGGATCTGACAACTGGATTGTCATCACCGGTTAGAACCTACAATAACATTCCACGAAGAGAACAAGAAGCTCTCCGGTCCCTGACCATGGATAAAACCATCACCATCAAGAGCGCAGATAAAGGTGGGGCAACGGTAATACTGGACACAGAGACCTGCAGGACAGAGTGCTTACGACAACTCAACAACGAGACTGCGTACCAACGACCATCTCTATTATGAGTAAAGAAGCATGTGAAAATGACTGGATCACCGCACATGAAGCTGATTTTCTCTGCACCAAATCTCCGATGATACCCTACTTTTATGTTTTACCAAAAATTCACAAAGACCTCCTCCGGGCAGATCGATCATCTCCGGTATCGGTTCTGCATTAGAACCATTGTCACAATTTGTTGACTTCTTTCTCAGACCACTGGTGTGCAACATGCCCACATATTTGAAGGACACCACCGATGTGTTACGCCTTTTGGACGATATACATTTTGATCCACTTACAGACTTCTCGTGACATTCGATGTAGAATCGTTGTATACCTGTATACCGCAGGACCAGACTCTGGATACGGTTGAACAACTATTGACACAACATCCACCAGAGACCATCACACCCATCTCGTTCATCATGAAGTGCGCCACACTGGCGATGAAGGAAAACTTTTTCCAATTTGAAACACAGATGTACCTCCAAATCTCGGGAACATCCATGGGCAGCACCTTCGCGCCTAGTCAAGCGAACCTCTACATGCATGTGTTCAAAGAAGGTGTTGTCCTTGGGAGGGGCAATCCTTTTTTCAAACAGATCATCCTTTGGAAAAGGTACATAGACGATATCCTCGTCATCTGGCGAAGAGATGACGTTACCATCAAACTCTTCCATGAGTGGCTGAACAACAGAAATGACCACCTACGATTCACATGTGACTACAGCAAGGAGGGACTAGCCTTCTTAGACCTGTGGATCTATCCAAAGAGAGGAACCCTCGAAACTGAACTATACCAGAAACCAATGGCCCGCAATGCGTTACTCCAATATGATAGCTACCACCCCAAAGCACTGTGGGACAATCTGCCGTACGGACAGTTTCTGAGACTTCGCCGTAACTGTTCCAACATTGAGAAATACAACACACACGCCTCAAGGTTACGAAATAACCTACTGGAGAGACATTATCCAGCCAACCTGATTAAGAGGTCCTCCAAACGCGCCTTGAACAACAACAGAGAAGCCCTATTAGAACAGCCAAGTAACAAAGAGAGTCCATCCATATTAGTATGTGTTAACACCTATAGTACTCTCACGAACATAGTCAAAAAATCCATACTACACAACTGGAACATTCTTAACAAAGGACAATTAACCCTTGAGAAACCCCTCTTTGCCTACAAAAGGGGCCGTAACCTGAAAGATACCTTGATCCACACTAGACCCGCACCTACTAATGCACCTAAGCCCAACACTCTATGGAACTTACCCAATGTCCAGGGACATTATCCATGTGGGTCCTGTGCTGTATGTGCCCAGACCAAGATGACTAAAAGCATAGACATAGGAACATCAAGACCATGGCTATTACAACAACACACCAATTGTAATAGTGAACGGGTCATATACTTAATTACCTGCCCCTGTGGTTTAAGGTACGTAGGTATGACCACCGGAAAGGTACGAACTAGAATTCTTGAACACAAGAGCACAATTAGATGTGCGAAACAAATAACCAAACTAACCAAACATTTTTTTGACTTACAGCATGGAGCAGACACACTGAGCTGGACGGTCCTTGACAAACCTAATTTACATGCAACCACACCTGGTTTGGCAACCAAACTCCTGAGATTGGAACAGAGGTGGGTGTACAGGCTGGGCACCGCGGATGCGGGGCTCAATGATGACATTCCCTGGCTGGCACTGGCATGAGCCGTGTGAGCACCCTGCACCCTATTGACAGCGAGGGGCCACATGTTAACCCCCTTGCTGGCATCTAGTCATAGCTCTGCTGCCCTGGACGAGTTTTTTTGACCCTACACTCACTAGCGCGCGAGCTAGCCACCAGTGCCTGGCACTGGCGCACGTCATAGGTTCTATAACCCACAATTATGGGCACTGGCGCTTATCACAGGTTTTGTAACCCACTTTCTGGGCATTAGCGCACAGCAACGCCCCAGCGCTTTGCGCCTACTCTTCTGGCACTGGCATTTCCAGAGTCCAGCCCCTGGAGTACCCAACAGTTTACTCAACTAGGCACTAGTAGACCCCCATGGCACTGGGTCTCTACATCAGCGCTCAGCGAAGTGCTAGCGCCATGCGCCAGCGCTGACGCAACTAGTGCACTCTGGTTGCCTTGACAACCACCCTCGGAACTACAGTTCCCAGGTCTCCTCTACTTCTGGCGGACTTCCGGCCGGGATTTGAGCCCACAGGTGTCTTCACTCATCAAACCCCTTTATTAACGCTGCATCGCCAGACCACCTTTTTCCTGCCCGAGGACGAGCGCTGCAGACCCGTGTGGAACCGCACTGATGGCGGTAAGTTCATCTGACACCACCACGGTGGTTGTCACCCCTGCCTCCTAGAGCCCTATTTAGCTCCCCTGGCCAGGACCGCTAGCTGCCTTTAATTGACTAGCGTGCCCGGTCCAGCTCGTGCACTCACCTTCCCACTTCACTACGCCCCCAGGTTTGGGCAATTTGAACCTCTAGCCCACAACAACTAATTAACACCCCCCCCCCCCCTGGGCTGCCCATTCCTCCTGTGCTAAATCTCCACCTTTGATCTGAGCGCCTTTAAACACACCTCTTGGGGACTCACACTTGTTCCCCTGTGACGACCCAGGCCAGGCATTCCAGTCCACAATGTGCACCTTGGTGTAGGCCCCTGATGTAACCACTCTGGTCCCCAGCCGGGTTTTCTCCCTGTTAATCACAGTGTGCCCAGGCCACGGGCAGGTCTATTGGGCCCCGTTTTCCGCTGCCATAGCACCGCGCGCCCCTCTGTTTCCTCTCTTAGGACCACAGTGTTGCCTCAACTACCATTGTATAAATTGTCGTAATCTGCGTACGTTTCTGCAGCATTTAACTCTTCTACTTTCGCCCCCTTTCCCCTCTGGGATTTTCTGGTTTTAAATGCCATTAACCTTCTTTGACAGGTTGTGGCGCCCGTATCATATGGCTAAATAGCCGTGGCAGATGTGGTGAACTCCCTAACCTAGATTGGTGAGTCACGCATAGCAGTATGTTACACATTATTCTAATATGGGAATGTGATTGAAATGTTTAAATGATGGAAGGATCCAATTATGCACTCGGTTCAGAACCCCGTATACCTATGTGACATGATGCCATTTTTTGTCTCCCCTCGAAGGTTTACGTCGAACATACTGAACAGTGAAAAACACCCTGGTTCAGTATTGTCTCATCTATTTATCACGTTTTACCGGTGTTTTTTCACACACTCCCACTTATTTTATGCAGTAGCTACATTACCGACCCTGAAGCACAAGTTACTAACTTGTGTAACGATATATCTGTAAGAGACAGTAGTTAGTGATAGATTCCTTACCTTAGAATATCCCCAGGCGTCAGGCTGGATCCGGAAAGTTTTTTGCGTAGCAGTACCTTTGCGCGTCGGTAGGCGGCGTCGTGCGGCTCCGCGTCCGTCGTCGTGATCGCCGGGATGACGTCGCGGGCAGTACTTAGGCGCCGCCCCTGCGCGCTGACGTCAGTTCTGTACACGACTTTCCGCGCCAGGAACGCAGAGCCATGCAAGAAGCTGACACAGGTGTCTGAAAAATACTAGGGCCCTGAAAGGGATGTCCTTAACCCTAGAAATCAGTTCGCAGAACGGGGAGGATGGGTGGGCGGTAAGGAATCTGTCACTAACTACTGTCTCTTACAGATATATCGTTACACAAGTTAGTAACTTGTGCATCTGAAAGAGACACGTTAGTGACAGATTCCTTACCTTAGAATAGATACCCCAGCAATACCAACCCCGGTGGTGGGTCTGCGAACAAAGATCAGACAAGGAAGTCCTGGAGGACAGAACGGCCAAAGAAGCCGTCCCTCCGGACCTGACTGTCAAGGCAGTAATGCTTTGTAAACGTGTGCAGCGAGGCCCACGTAGCTGCCTGACAGATAACCGGCAGCGGAACACCGCGGCCCAAGGCCGTGGTAGCAGCCGTTGCCCTGGTGGAATGGGCACGCAGCCCAACAGGAGGCTCCTTTTAGCCAAAGAATAGCAGGTCTTGATGCACAAGGTAACCCAGCGGGAGATGGTCCTCTTGTGCACCGCCCGACCTTTTGGCGCCCACGTAGCCAACAAAGAGCTGGTCATCCACCCGGAAGTGTTTTGTGCGGTCAATATAGAAGGAGAGCGCACGTTTTGGGTCCAGACGGTGGAGCCTCTCTTCCTCTCTGGAAGGATGCGGAGGCGGAAAGAAGGTGGGCAAAGTGATGGTCTGCCCAATGTGGAAAGCAGTAACCACCTTTGGCAAGAAGGACGGACGCGTCCGAAGAACAACCTTGTCTGGATGAACAGACAGAAAGGGAGGTTTACAAGATAGAGCCTGGAGCTCACTCACCCGCCGAGCGGAGGTGATGGCCACCAGAAAGGCAGTCTTCAGAGTCAGAAGACGAAGAGGACAGTTATGTAGAGGCTCAAAGGGAGCGCACATTAAAAAGGTAAGAACCAAGTTCAAGTCACACTGAGGCATCACAAACGGAACAGGAGGGAAGAGGTGTGTAATGCCTTTTAAGAACCTGTTAACAACAGGGGACTTGAAAAGGGAGGGCTGATCAGGGAGCCTGAGGAAGGCTGAGATAGCACAAAGATAACTCTTGATGGTACCCAGGGCAGAACCCTGTTGGGCCAGAGAGAGAAGGAACAGAAGGACCTCAGAAAGAGGGGCAGAAAGGGGATTCACAGCCTTTGCTGTGCACCATGCCACAAATTTGTTCCACCTGCAGGCGTATACCACCTTAGTGGAGGGACGCCTGGCTGCCAGAATCACATCACAAACTTCGGGAGGCAAGTCGAAAGGAATCAACTGCCGCCGCTCAATCTCCACGCAAGCAGGTGTAGACTGGACAGGTTCGGGTGGAGGACCGTCCCCTGCTGCTGCGACAGAAGATCCTCCCGAAGAGGCAGACGGATCGGGGGATCTACGCTCATATTGAGTAGCTCGGGATACCAAACTCTTCGAGCCCAGTCCGGAGCCACAAGAATGACTTGGGCCCGGTCGTGCCGAATCTTCTTCAACACTCTGGGTAGAAGTGGTATAGGCGGAAAGGCGTACAACAGACCGCAACTCCACTCGTGACGAAAGCGTCGCCGAGCGAGTGCCGCCTTGGAAATTCCAACGCGCAGAACTGATGACATTGCGCGTTCTCTTCGGTGGCGAATAGATCTAACCAAGGCTCTCCCCACTGTAGAAAGAGTCCTTGCGCCACTTCCGAGTGAAGACGCCATTCGTGATCCATCATGCACCTGCGGCTGAGTTCGTCCGCCCTGGCGTTCAGCGAACCTGCCAGGTGTTGAACCATCAGGAACATGCCCTGATGTTCCAGCCATGTCCAGAGGCTCAGAGCCTCCTGACAAAGGGTCCACGACCCCACCCCGCCTTGTTTGTTGCAGTACCACATGGCGGTGGTGTTGTCTGTGAACACCTGCACTACCTTCCCTTTGAGAGAGGGAAGGAATGCCTTGAGTGCAAGTCGGATCGCCCGGAGCTCCAGAATGTTGATATGGAGCCGGGACTCCGCCGGAGACCAGAGGCCTCTGATCTCCGCCTCTCCCATGTGACCGCCCCATCCCAGAAGGGACGCGTCCGTCACAACTGTGTGCTCTGGCTGGGGAAGGGAGAGGGATCTGCCCATGACCCATTGCTGGTTCGAGAGCCACCACTGCAACTGTTTTGCAGTCCCCTCCGAGATCTAGACGTGATCGGACAGGTTGCCCTGGTGCTGCGCCCACTGGAACTTCAGGTCCCACTGCAGAGCCCGCATATGCCATCTGGCATGATTGACCAGCAGGATGCAGGAGGCCATGAGGCCCAGCAGCCTCAGGGTCATCCGTACCGAAACCCAGGATAAAGGCTGAAAGATCGGAATCATAGCCTGAATATCCCGGACTCGCCGTTCGGGAGGATAGGCCCGAAACTGCGTCGTGTCCAGAACTGCTCCGATGAAAAGGAGCTGTGGAGAAGGAATCAGATGCGACTTCGGCACATTGATGGAGAACCCCAGCGAGTGCAGGAGTTCGGCCGTAGTCTGGAGGTGGGAGACGACTGCCTGGGACGAGCCCGCCTTCAGCAGCCAGTCGTCGAGGTAGGGGAAGACTGAAACCCCTGCCCGGCGCAGATGAGCTGCGACCACCGCCAACACTTTCGTGAACACCCGAGGGGCACTGGTAAGGCCAAAGGGGAGCACGGTGAACTGAAAATGCTCGGGGCCTACCGTGAACCGAAGGTAACGCCGGTGGGCCGGCAGGACGGGAATGTGGAAATATGCGTCCTGCAAGTCCAACGCTACCAACCAGTCTCCAGGGTCGAGGGCAGTCAAGACCTGAGCTAGGGTGAGCATCTTGAACTTCTCCTTCCGGAGGAAGCGATTGACGTTCCGGAGGTCCAAGATAGGACGCATGTCCTCCTTGTCCTTTTGGGCACCAGGAAGTAGTGGGAGTAGCAACCACGCCCTACTTCTGGGGTCGGAACATGCTCGATGGCCCTCTTGGCCAAGAGGGCCGTGACTTCCTTCTGCAGAAGTACCAAGTGATCCCCTGACATGCGGTGGAATTGAGGTGGCATGGCTGGGGGGTGGACTCGAAGGGGAGGGAGTAGCCCCTTCGGACAATGTCCAAGACCCACCTGTCCGAGGTGATGGTACGCCAGTGGGGAAGGTGATGGCGGACCCTGCCCTCTACTGGCGTGCTGTGCACCTGAAAGGAGGGACTAGGAGGGTTTGGAGGCCGCGGACGGGTTGGAGGTGGTGGCCTGACCCGCACGCTGGTTGCCCGATCCGCCACGGCGGAATCCACGTCCTCGGCGACGCGAAGACGCCTGCTGCGCGGGCCGGTGGCTGGGCTGCTGACGTGAAGGGGCGCCCCTACCGTGGCCACGATAGGGGCGAAAAGCAGAAGTCAGCGGAGGGCATGTAGCAGAAAGGCCCAGGGACTTTGCAGTAGCCCGTGAGTCCTTAAAGCGCTCCAACGCATGGTCTGCTTTGCACCGAAAAAGACCGACTCCATCAAAGGGCATGTCCATGAGAGTATTCTGGACATCCCCTGAAAAACCAGTGGTTCTCAGCCAGGCGTGGCGTCGTAGCACCACCGTCGTTGCAATAGACCTGCCCAGCGAGTCGGCGGTATCAAGGCCACATCGAATTGTATATTTGGCCGCATCCCTTCCTTCCGCAATGGCGCGGGAAAGCAGTGTCTGGACCTCCTCAGAACACTGGGGCAAAACATCCGCCACCGAATCCCACAAGGAGTGGGTATATCGGCCCAAAAGTCAAGCGGTGTTGACGGACCGCAAGCCAGCACTGGAGGAAGAAAAACCCTTCTTCCCAAATTGATCCAGGCGTTTGGATTCCCTATCCGGAGGGGCGGTAGGGAAGGCGGTTTGGGAAGCGGAGGCTTGGACAACCAAGCTCTCAGGGGTGGGGTGGACAGAGAGAAACAGGGGGTCGCCCGGAGCTGGGCGATGGCGTCGGGACACGTTCCTATCCACAGGAGCTCCTGTGTTGGGCTTGGACCAGGGCCCCAAAAGAACGTCAGTGAGGGCGTCGTTAAACGGCAGCACAGTCTCCGAAGAGGAGGCTGCCGGCTGAAGCACCTCTGTCAAGAGATTAACCTTGACCGCCACAGCAGGGAGTTGGAGATGTAAGGCTCCAGCTGCCCTCACGCAACACCGTTGCAAATTAGCTCCCTCCTCCGTAGCCACGGGAGGAGACAGCATGCCAGTGTCAGGGGAAGTATCTAGACCACTAGCATCCCCTAGACCCTCTGTCCAGTCCTCATCGTACTGACACTGTTGTGTCAGAGGGTCATCAGACCCCTCCCAGTCCTCCTGGTCCTCCTCAGGTTCAAAATAAGGGGGAGGAGGGACATTTGGGACCCAAGGTCTTATCGGCGCCGGAACCGGCGCCGAGCGACGGCTCGGTCCGGGTCCATGTCCGGAGCCGGAAGGAACTGGGGAACGACGCCGCTTGGAGCCCCAGGCGGCGTCGAGAACGGCACCGGAGACATCGGCGCCGGCGGAGGTGTCGTTAGGTCGACCGGCGTCGATGGGGGTTGTGGAGCCGGGATCGAGGCCGGGGCCGAAGCCGGAGCCGGGATCGAGGCTGGAGGCACGGGCGACGCCGGGGCCGGAGCCGTCGGCGACGCCGGAGCAACCCCATCAGGGCCCGCGGGGCCCGAAGGCGCACCGGAGGGGCCTGAAGGCCCGAAGAGGCGGGCCATGGCCGACAGGAATTCCTGCACTTTGGCCGGATCCGCCCCCGAACCCAGAAAGGGCGGGTATGGCGGGGGCGACTCCACAGGCATGTCCGGGGCCGCGGGGGCGGGGACGGTGCCGGGAGGGGCCTCAGCCGAGTCGCGAGACCGGCGAGGCGAAGTCCTAGAGCGATGATGCTTTTTGGACTTCTTGTGTTTTGACTTACCGGACGAAGAAGACTTCGATGCCGACGACCGGTGTGGACTCCGCGATCGACCCCTGGACCTCTCACGCGACCGGGGCTTCGCGCGGAGCCGAATGCCGGGCCTCGAGGAGCTTTCGAGACCGCTCTCGCAAAGCTTTCGGGTTGAGGGCCTGGCAGTCGGTACAAGACTCCGTGTCGTGGCCTCGGCCGAGGCAGAAGAGACACTCCCAATGCGGGTCGGTGACGGACATCATCCGAGCACAGGCGCCGCAACGTTTGAAACCGGGCATCCCTACGACACCTTGATAGAAAAACAGTGAAAAAATTCACCAAAAAGTATGGTCAAAAAGTGACCAGGGCACTGCTCTTCCCGGATCTGCGCTTGCTGGCGCGGAAAAAGAAGAACTGACGTCAGCGCGCAGGGGCGGCGCCTAAGTACTGCCCGCGACGTCATCCCGGCGATCACGACGCCGACGACGGACGCGGAGCCGCACGACGCCGCCTACCGACGCGCAAGGGTACTGCTACGCAAAAAACTTTCCGGATCCAGCCTGACGCCTGGGGATATTCTAAGGTAAGGAATCTGTCACTAAACGTGTCTCTTTCAGATAGCCGTGACACTAATCCAGGTCGTTTAGTCTTAAACATGTTGGTCTTGTAAAAGCGCAGAGGCCTTGAATCTTGGCACCTGCGTTATGAGCACTAATTTTGGTTTTAATCCTGACACTAGGCAGCTGAATAAAACTAGCATTATAGCTGACCTCGTAGCCAGTTTTAATCACACATCACACAGCACTGCACCTTATGTCCACACACCGAGCTCTGATGGGGTTTTAGTAGACCCACCCTCCCTATCAAAACATCCCTGAGCTCCTCCCTCGCAGCGAGGGGGTTGTAGCCCGCGTGAGTACTAGGTCACTCACGCGAGGAGGTACCCCCATGATGAAGCATGACACCTCTGGTGTGTGAGGGGAACTGTCCTTAAAAGGGAAATCCCTTGTTATGCACTTGGGCATATCGAGTCACAAACTAGACCTCCCTATAAATACGGACCCGGAGCTTGTTTTGTGAAGTGTAAATTATGAATGGGGAGTCGGCTCCCGGGGGTCCTTAAACCTCCTCCAGCCCCCTTGTGTGAGTACTTATATACTTTAGACAATTCGTCTCCTAAACTACCTGAGCTGCAGGGCTACTTGGTGGTAATTTAAAACCTTTCTTTCCTGCCAACTTTTTAAACAACTTTCTAGGTTTTTTTTGCATTGGGGGGCTTCCCACCTTCTTGTTTCCTTTAGAACTTTCATTGCCCATTAGTACGGTAAATGTGCCTTTCTCTCCCAATCTGCACGTACGTTCTGGAATATAAACACAATAAAATGTATCCTGCAGGGAACAGAGGTTAGGTAGTGAACAGAGGGAGAGGAAAAATCAACAGCTGTCACCAACTCAGAGACACCTCATTAGACAGTTCGATATCCAATGCAGTAATACACCACTTCACATATAATTCAAAGAATCACTGTTCTATGAGAAAATGCAATGAAAATCAGCTGAACATCACCATCAGTCAACATATAATTCAAATGAGATCACCGTTTCAAAAACCAATTTCCCTCTGCACATTTCAAAATTATTTCCGTGTTCCGGTGCAACCCGATAATCAGATGTTTCCACCCCGCCATACTCCGGTAGGGTGCCCCTGAGGTCTCCCAAATCCCCCCTGGCACAGGCTCTTCTGCGTGGAAGTAGCAATCCCCCTTACGAATCTGCCATGGCTGGCTAAGCTTATTGACACGGAGCAAATCACAGTTAACTCCTCAGTCCCCTGTTTTACTGCCAGAAAGGAGGTGGAGACCCAGCTCTATGCTAAGTTTTGAAGGGCCACGGCGGCAAAGCACTTACCTCACCAACTTGACTCTCCACACCTCCTCGTACAGGACACCATTTGTCAGGAAATAACTCCTGCACCCTCACTGGAGTGACAAATGAAGACACCAGACAGCAGGGGTTCAGGAACAGATTAAATGTATTTGTAGGTACCAATGCTTGCTGGCCAAGGAAGAAGGACAGACATACATGTAACCTGTGCACGTGGAACAGGCTCCTTCTTCCCCAAGTGGCCAGTGTACAGGCCTTATGTACAATACTAGACATACTATAAGCAAACATAAGGAAATGAAGCACAAGCATAAAATGAACAGAAACATCTGTACCATATCTTACAGTATAGCCATCTGTCGGGGGACCTGAGAATGAAACATCTATGGGTTTGGAATGTCCTAATGAGCTTAGCTAATGTGGGAGAGGGGAAGCCAGATTAGGAGTTTCTGTGAGGTAACTGGTACCAGATGTGCATGGTACAGTAGAGAAATGCCTCTAAAGGGGAGGAGGTGGGTTGCTGTGGCTGTCAAGGACGGTCAGAGCCTTGGTCCAGGGCTGGAATACAATCTATGAAGGAGGAGGAGCTTGTGTGTGTGTGTGCCATGGAGGACCTGGCTGGGTGCTGGTGTAGGGAGAAGTGGGATAGCTCAGTAGGTTGAAATAGTGCGGGTAAGAATTAGGACTATGTAAACTATGTAGTACATACATATGGATATATATTTTTCCCCAACATGCTGCAAGAACTGTCAACACTTTTGTGAACACCCGAGGAGTGCTGGTAAGACCAAAGGGGAGTACGGTTACTAGAAATCTCCTGAACCGCAGGTGGTGCTGATGGGCCTGCAGGACGGGGTTATGGAAATAAGCTTCCTGCAGGTCCAATGACACTATCCAGTCTCCAGAGTTGCGGGCAGACTAGACCAGGCCAGAGCATTTTGAATTTGTCCTTTCACTGTAAGGCATTGAAATGTGGAAATCCAAGAGGGGGCTGAGGCCTCCATCATTTTTTGGCACATGGAAGTAGCAGGAATATCAACCACTACCAATTTCCGCCATCAGCAATTTTGGCCACAGGAAGTAGAAGGAATAACAACCACGGCCATCTTCTGCCCCAAGCACCCTCTCTATGGCTCCTTTAGCTAAAAGAGCCTGCAAGTTCTGCTGCAACAGGGGCAGGTGGTCCTCAGTCAGCTGTTTTGAGAATTGTGGAAGATGCAGAGTCTCGAGGAATGGTAAGAAGTAACCCTGCTGAATAATTTGCAGGGCCCACTTGTCAGGAGTTACTGTCTGTCACCATGACGAGAAATGTTGGATCCTGCCTCCGACAGGGTGGTTGTGTGCTGGCAAGGGCACGCTAAAGAGGTTTGAGGGATGCAGCAGCTTGAGGGGCAGAAGGCTGTGTTGCACGCTGGCCCTGTTGGCTATGTGTTCGGTGCGTGCTGTGGCCACAAAACGTCTGGGGGGGTTGCAGGTTGGAGTTGTTGGCAATACTGAAACCCCCCTACCATGGCAACAGGATGGGACAAAATTGCTGATGTGGCTGACGTGGAAAAACGAAAAGGCCCAGGGAGAGTGCTGTGGCCCTGCTGTCTTTGAAGCGCTCCAGGACCGAATCTGCCTCCTCTCCCAAATGATGGGAACCACTGAATGGCATGTCCATCAGACTCACCTGCAAGTCCCCAGACAATACAGTGGACCGCATCCAGGAGAGCCTACTAAGGGGCAAACTGATACCGATGGCTACCGCAAGTGAGTTGGTCGTGTCCAACCCACAGCGGATTGTGTACTTGCCCGCATCACAACTGAAATGATAGCAAAGGCTTCTTCCAAGACCATGTGCAGAATCAGGCTGCAGAGTCCCATAAAGCATGAGAGTAGAAGCCCAGGAGACAGCTGGAATTAACAGAAAGAAGAGCCGAGCCTGGTAGAAGAAAATACCCATTTTTAATGTCTCTGGCTAGCCTTGTTAAGATTAAAATCAACTGATTGAACTGAGCTAGAAATATTGTTCCTTGAGTTCAATACACGGTCAACATGTTTCTTGCCTGAGTGTCCCACCAGGGATCTATGGCAATTCGTCAGACCCAAAAGGGGTACTCCTAATCTAGTTGGTGTGGTCCCTGTACTATTCCTATGATGCTCACCAAGGGAAAACTATTTCCTGCTGGGTTCAATCATTTGATTTTAAGCTTATCAAGGTAATCTAGAGACAGTTAGCTTTGAGGTCCTTAGTAAATTTTAACTTATTACCTAACCCCCAAATCTACTTTCATCATGCCTAAAAAACTCTAGAGGGCACTTTGTTGTCTAAAGATTCTCAGCCACACAGGCAGTCTGTTAGAAATGGGGGGTCTCTAGTTGGCAAGGGTTTGCAACTTTGTCCAAGTAGGGACCCTTCCTTCTAGTCAGGATAAGGGAGTTACACTCCTAAAATAATCCCTGCTCACCCCCTTGGTAGCTTGGCACGAGCAGTCAGGCTTATCTTAAAGGCAGTGTGTAAAGCATTTGCACATAACCAACAGTAATACAGTGTAAGCACTACAAAAGGACACCACACCTGTTTAGAAAAATATCCAATATTGTTATGAACTCGAAACAAGACCAAAAACGATATAGAATCCAAAATACAGTACTTGAAAATTAGATACTTTGCAAGATGTCTTCTAAACTGCAGAAATAACTCAAAAACACAGTTCGTAAGAGTCGGTAGCTCCGTCCGGGGCTACCGCGATGCTGAAAACAACAGAGTCTAACAGTTCCAGCCGACCGCGTCGATACGGGCCAGCAAAAGCGTAAACAGACTCTGTAACAGTACCTTTCTCGCTGTGGCGTACACGGGGGAGAGAGCCGGTCATGCCAACCGTCGCAGTTGGGTTGCAAAATGGAAGCGGTGCAGGGCGCGGTGTCCTCTCGATGCGGTGCAGGCAGCGGCTCAGTGACGATCATCCAGATGGCGTCGGTGATACCAAGGCTTACGGTGCAGGGCGAGACGGTGCTTGATGCGGTGCAGGCAACAGAGCCGGTTTGCAGGAGCTGATGTCGGTCGGCCCAGACGGCTGTGTGGGACGAGGCGGTGCGTCGTGAAACTTTACAAGCGGTGCCCCCAACCATGATGCGGTCACGGGTGTCGAGTCAGCAGCAGCAACAGCGTTGGTGAGACCAGGATGGTGAAGCGAGGCGGTGCGGACTGCGGTGCCCACAGGTCACGGTGCAAGCAGCGGCTCGGTGGCGGCAGCGTCGGTCGTCGGTGAGACCAGGGTTGCGGTGCGAGATGCGGACGGTGCGGTCTGCGGTACCGTCAGGACACAGAGCCAGCGATAGAGTCGGTGACGGAGTCGGTTGTGGTTCCGTTCTCTGTGGCAACTGAAACAGCGGCTCCAGAAGCGGTACCCAGAGGTTGGTGAAGTCTTTGCAGTCCCTGAGACTTCAGAACAGGAGGCCAGCTCGATTTCAGGCCCTTGGAGATACTCAGCACAAATAAAGAAAGTTCAATCCAGTCCTTTCACTGCCCAAGGCAGAAGCAGCAACTGCAGGCCAACCCAACAAAGCAACAACACAGCAAAAGGGCAGTACTCCTCCTGGCAGCTCTTCTTCTTGGCAGGTTCCTTGATTCCAGCGAGTTCTAAAGTTTAGAGGCTTGGGCCCCACTTTTTATAGCCCAAAATCCTTTGTTCTCTGGGGGCAGAGAGTGTCTGTGCCCAGCCAGAACCAGTTCTGTCCTCCTTGGTGCAGCTTCCTGGCAGGAGGTGGAGACAGCTTTGTCAGGGGCAGACCAGACCCATTCAGGTGAAAGGAAATCTCCTCCCCCTACTCTAAATGCAGCCCAGGTCTATTCAGCCCTTCCCTGACCCATCTAGACTCTCTGGAGCCACTGCTCCTCTCCAGCCCCTGTCATCCAAAACCCAGACGGTCAATCCACAAACCTAGCAGAGGCCTACTGGAATGGCTGAGCAAGAAAATACCTACTTTCTAAAAGTGGTATTTTCAAACACAGAATGTAAAAATCACCTTCACTAAAAGATGCATCTTTAGATTCTGAGTTCAGGCATACTAAAATGTATTTTTCTACCTTGTTCCCAGGGGTAGTTAGGTTTATAAGAGGTTATAAACAAACTCCCCATTCTGTCCTAAGGGAACAGGTGGCCTTGCAATAGTGAAAAACGAAATTCACTATCAGGACATGCCACACACCCCAGGGCATGTCCTACCTTTCACACACACTGCACCCTGCCCACAGGGGTACCTTGGGCCTACCTTAGGGGTGACTGACATGTAAGAAAAGGGAAGGTTGGGGCCTGGCAAGTGGGTACACTTGCCAAGTCGACATGGCAGTCCCAGACTGCACACAAGCTTTGCAATGGCAGGCCAGAGTTACCTTTACAGGCTGCTTGTGTGGGTGGCACAATCCAGTGCTGCTGCCCACTAACAGCATTTCATTTACAGGCCCTGGCACACTCAGTGCACTTTACTAGGGACTGACAAGTAAATCAAATATGCCAATCATGGAAACTCCAATCCATAACACAATTTACAACAGGAGCACTTGCACACTGATCAGCAGTGAGAAAGTGCGCAGAGACACTAAGCCAGCAAAAACAGAGTCAAAACCGGGAGGTCAGAAAGCAAAACGTCAGGGGAAACACGCCAAAGATGCCAAGTCTAACACATGTCCCCTCCAGCTGAAAGTAGGGAAAACTATCCAACCTCCTGGGAGTTCTCTTCACTAAGGCGGAAGAACCTGGACAGACCATCTGCATTGGCGTGTTCTGTGCCAGGGCGGTGTTCCACCGTAAAGTCCAGTCCCTGTAGGGAGATGGACCACCTCAACGGCTTTGGATTCTCACCCCTCATTTGCATCAACCATCTGAGGGGCCTGTGGTCTGTCTGAACCCGGAAGTGAGTCCCAAACAGGTAGGGTCTTAGCTTCTTCAGTGCCCAGACCACAGCAAAAGCTTCCCTTTCTATGGCACTCCACCTCTGTTCCCTGGGGAGTAGTCTCCTGCTAAGGAAGACTACAGGCTGGTCTAGGCCCTCTTCGTTCAGTTGTGAGAGCACCGCTCCCACACCATGCTCTGAAGCGTCGGTCTGCACGACAAATTCCTTGGAGAAGTCGGGTGCCTTGAGCATGGGCGCCGTGCACATGGCGGCCTTCAGGGCATCAAAAGCTTTCTGGCAGGATTCAGTCCAGATCACCTTCTTGGGCTGCTTCCTGGAAGTCAGTTCTGTTAAGGGGGCAACAATGGTGTCATAGCCATTAACAAACCTCCTGTAGTAACCAGTGAGACCTAAAAAGGCTCTCACCTCTGTCTGGGTCTTGGTGGGTTCCCAAGCCAGAATAGTGTCAATCTTGGGCTGTAGGGGCGCCACCTGGCAGCTTCCTACATGGTGTCCTAAGTACACCACAGACCTCTGCCCGATCTGGCACTTACTGGCCTTGATCGTGAGGCCTGCCCTCTGCAGAGCCCTCAACACTTCCCCGAGGTGCAGCAAGTGTTCTTCCCAGCTGGAACTGAACACTGCAATGTCATCCAGGTATGCTGCACTGAAATCCTCCAGTCCAGCCAACACCTGGTTGACCAACCTCTGAAAGGTGGCAGGGGCATTCTTCAACCCCAAGGGCATCACCCAGAACTGGTAATGTCCTTCTGGGATTGAGAATGCTGACCTCTCCTTGGCCCCATCGGTTAAGACAATCTGCCAGTACCCAGACATTAAATCAAACGTGCTGAGGAACTTGGCAGCTCCCAACCGATCAATGAGCTCATCAGCTCTGGGGATGGGGTGTGCATCAGTCCTGGTGACGGCATTGAGCCCACGGTAGTCCACACAAAACCGCACTTCTGGTGTGGCACCAGGTGCAGCAGCCTTTGGGACCAAGACCACTGGGCTGGCCCAAGGACTGTTGGAGGGCTCGATCACTCCTAACGTCAACATCTTAGAGACCTCCTCTTTGATGCTGGCCCTGACCCGGTTAGTCAACCTGTAAATCTTGTGTTTTACAGGAGGGCTGTCACCAGTGTCCACGTCATGGGTACACCAGGGAGTAACACCTGGGGTCAGAGAGAACAGTGGGGCAAACTGTCCCAACAACTGGTGACAGTCACTCTGCTGCTCTGGGGTCAGTGTAGGGGAGAGGATCACACCTTCCACTGACCCATTGTTCTCCTTGGTGGACAGGAGGTCAGGGAGAGGTTCACTCTCCTCTTCCACCCCATCATCGGTCGCCAACAGAATGCTCACTTTGGACCTCTTGAAGTGGGGCTTGAGGCAGTTCACGTGGAGGACCCTCAAAGGGTTCCTGGGAGTCTGCAAATTCATCAGGTAGGTGACATCACTTTTGCGCTCCACCACCTCAAAAGGCCCAGTCCACTTGTCCTGCAAGGCACAAGGTTCCACTGGGGCCATGACCCACACTTTTTGCCCAGGTTGAAATTTGACCAGAGTGGCATTCTGGTCATAACACTTTTTCATTTCTTCCTGGCTTGCTTCCAGGTTTGCCTGAGCGAGTTTCCTGAAGCGGGCAGTTTGGTTTCTGAAGGCCAGCATGTAACTAAACACATCCTGGGGAGTTTTCCTGGGAGCTGCCTCCCAGCCTTCCTTCACCAAACTCAGAGGTCCTCTCACAGGGTGGCCATACAGAAGCTCAAAGGGACTGAACCCAAGAGACTTCTGAGGTACCTCCCTGTATGCAAAGAGAAGGCATGGCAAGAGGACGTCCCACTTACGCCTCATGGGTTCTGTTAGACCCTTAATCATGCCCTTCAAGTTCTGGTTGAATCTTTCCACCAGACCGTTACCTTGTGGGTGGTAAGGAGTGGTGAACTTGTAGGTTACACCACACTCCTTCCACAGGGGTGTCATACTTCGATATGAAATTGATCCCACGGTCAGAAACCACCTCTCTGGGGAAACCCACGCGGGAAAAGATCCCCATTAACGCCCGGCCCACCACTGGCGCCGTCGTCGTCCTGAGAGGGATTGCCTCCGGGTACCGGGTGGCATGGTCCACCAAGACCAGGATGTACCTGTTGCCCATGGCTGTCTTGGGATCCAGTGGCCCCACAATGTCCATCACTACCCTTTCAAAAGGGGTTCCAACAACTGGAAAAGGTAGGAGAGGAGCTTTGACCTTCCTCCCACTCTTACCATTTGCCTGGAAAGTTGGGCAAGACCTGCAATGTCCAAATGACTGCCTTCGCATTTGGGGCCAGAAGAAGTGGGTGACAAGCCTGTCAAAGGTCTTGTCCTGCCCCAAATGTCCTGCCAAAGGCACGTCATGAGCCACACCCAATAGGAAGGTCCGGAAGCGCTGGGGTACCACCAGCACACGGGCTGACCCAGGCTCAGCGACCTTAGGCTCGCTATACAGGAGACCATTCTCCCAGTAGATCCAATGTGATCCAGACTGATCACCAGCTGCCTGGTCTGCAGCCTGCTGCCGCAGACCCTCCAGAGAAGGGCATTTTTTCTGCTCTCTGCAGAAGTCTTCCCTGGTGGGACCACCTTCTTGCTGCCAATGGGTCAGCTCAGAGATGTCCCCCAGTTCAGCTACCTGCTCCCCTGTAGGTACCGGGGCGTCCCCCTCAAGGTCAGCCTCCTCCTGGTCCGTAGAAACCTCAGAGGCCGGTTTCCCGCGCCCCCTACCCTTTCTCTTGGCAGGGACCTGGGCCACTGTTTCAGGCTCCAGGTTCTTTTGATCCCCCTTTCTGGCCGCCATTGACCGAGTGGACACGCATGCCTACTCTGGCAACCCAAGCATCTCAAAGTGAGACCTGAGCTCAACATCCTTCCACAAGGACTGCTCCAGGTCGTTACCTAGCAGACAATCTACAGGCATGGTAGGGCTCACAACCACCCTCAAGGGACTTGAGACCCCCCATGCAAAGGGAACCTGCGCCACCATATTCTGCCGCTCTGAGTTGTCCACAGCAACTACTTGGTGGAATGCCCCTGGGACTACCTGCTCTTCAGAGACCAGGTGACACCGGACTGAGGTCACACTGGCTCCAGTATCTCTGAGAGCCTCTACCCTTTTCCAATTGATGGTCACCCAGGTGCTGTATTTCTTTGTGTTAGGGGGCACCTGGTTTCCTGGGACCATTTCACTGTCCCCTAGTGAGACGAGAGTCATTTCTGCGGGATCACCAACCTCCTGTGGGCACCCTTCCTCCCCAAGTGCTACACTAGCCAACACCTTGGACTGCCCACCGGTGGATGGCTGTGCCCTCTTGGGACACTTGGAGTCCCCCTTCAAGTGACTCACCTGGTCACATGAAAAACACTTGCTGGGCCGGTTTCAGCAGGCTTTACTGAAGAGACCCCTTGTTTCTTATCTCCTGGGGGTTGGGAACCTTTACACTGGGTGTTAGTTTGGGGCCCTTTTGAGAACTCCTGTGCTTTACCCTTGTCCCCCCCACTTTTCTGCTGGGGACCCTGCCCACTTTTGGCTGTCTCCCCCAAACGCTTTCTTGTGGACCCTGGTACTCACCCAGCGGTCCGCCTCCATAGCAAGCGTCCTGGGGTCAGGCAGCTTACTATCAACCAAGTGCTGGCGCAGCTCTGCAAAACATAGACTAGACAAGTGCTCCCATGCAATCAAATTGTAGAGCCCCTGAAAATCTGTTACATTACTGCCCTTCACCCAGCCATCCAGGGACCTGCAGAAAGAATCTACACATGCCAACCAAGTGTTGGCATCAGTTTTCTTGCTAGACCTAAACTGATCCCTATACTTCTCAGGAGTGAGACCGTACCTTTTGAGGAGAGCGTCCTTCATATCAGCATAGGTGAGGTTCTGCCCCTTACCCAAAGATATCAGAGTATCCCTAGCTTCTTCTGGAAAGAGAGGCCATAACCCTGCTCCCCAATTCCTTTCAGGGACCCCATTCATATGAATAGACGCCTCATACCCCTGGAACCACCTTTGTATGTCATCCCCCTTCTTGAAATCCTTGCCTACATTCTTGGGGATATGCACAATTCTGTCTGACTGCCCTGATGAATTGCTGCCACCATCTGAGCTGGTTCGACTCCTCTGATTCAGCTCCTTTATCCTGATCTCATGGTCTAGCATCATCCTTTTCTCCTCCATGGCTAACTTAAGCTTCTCCAGTTCCATAGCAACTCTCCTTGCTTCCCGCCTGTCCTCCAGCTCCTCGGGGACAAGCCACTGCTGCCTGGTTTCGAGGGTGCCCCCCCTCCCAAAAGCACATCCACCCTTGGAATAGGCTACTCTGCCTCCATGCCAAGATCCCCAGACAGCTCACTAGCATGTCTGGCTGTTACCCAGGCCCTCAGGGCCTTTTGTAGCTCCTCTTTTCTGGTGAGGCACCTGATTTGGACTTTGAGGTTCTTGCAGATCGCCTTCAATTCCTTAACATTGTAGGTTTCTAACCACTCCTCCTCAAAGGCCACTTCCAAGGATGCAGCAGATGATGCAATTGATTCAGGCATGTTATACTGGAAAGTTCAAGTTCAAGACTGATGAAAAGGCAAAAATAGACCCAAACAAACTGTTTGTGGTATGTAATGGTCTGCGATATGGTAGTAGTGCACACCAATCACTGTAAGTCAAGTGCAATTGCAAGTCCTATCCTCACCGCTGACAACCAATGTTAGAAATGGGGGTCTCTAGTTGGCAAGGGTTTGCACTTTTGTCCAAGTAGGGACCCTTCCTTCTAGTCAGGATAAGGAAGTTACACTCCTAAAATAACCCCTGCTCACCCCCTTGGTAGCTTGGTATGAGCAGTCAGGCTTATCCTAGAGGCAGTGTGTAAAGCATTTGCACATAACCAACAGTAATACAGTGCAAGAACTACAAAAGGACACCACACCAGTTTAGAAAAATATCCAATATTTTTATATACTCGAAACAAGACCAAAAACGATATAGAATCCACAATACACAACTTGAAAAATAGATACTTTGCAAGATGTCTTCTAAACTGCAGAAATACCTCAAAAACACAGTTCCTACGAGTCGGTAGCTCCTTCCGGGGCTACCGCGATGCTGAAAGCAACAGAGTCTAACAGTTCCAGCCGACTGCGTCGATACGGGCCAGCAAAAGCGTGAACAGACTCGTTAACAGTACCTTTCTCGTTGCAGGTTACACCGGGGTGCGAGCCGGTCATGGCAACCGTCGCAATTGCGTTGCAAAATGGAAGCGGTGCAGGGTGCGGTGTCCTCTCTATGCGGTGCAGGCAGCGGCTCAGTGACGATCGTCCAGACGGCGTCGGTGAGACCAAGGCTTACGGTGCAGGGCGAGACAGTGCTCGATGCGGTGCTGGCAGGTTGCGGTGCAGGCGACAGAGCCGGTTTGCGGGAGCTGGCGTCAGTCGGCCCAGACGGCTGTGTGGGACGAGGCGGTGCTTCGTGAAACTTTACGAGCGGTGCCCCCAACCACGATGCAGTCATGGGTGTCGAGTCAGCAGCAGCGACAGCGTCGGTGAGACCAGGATGGCGAAGTGAAGCGAGGTGGTGCGGACTGCGGTGTCCACAGGTCATGGTGCAAGCAGCGGCTCGGTGGCGTCGGTGAGACCAGGGTTGCGGTGCGAGATGCGGACGGTGCGGTCTGCGGTGCCGTCAGGACACAGAGCCAGCGACGGAGTCGGTTGCAGTTCCCTTCTCTGTGGCAACTGAAACAGCGGCTCCAGAAGCGGTACCCAGAGGTTGGTGAAGTCTTTACAGTCCCTGAGACTTCAGAACAAGAGGCCAGCTCGATTTCAGGCCCTTGGAGATACTCAGCACAAGTAAAGAAAGTTCAGTCCAGTCCTTTCACTGCCCAAGGCAGAAGCAGCAACTGCAGGCCAACCCAACAAAGCAACAACACAGCAAAGGGGCAGTACTTCTTCTGGCACCTCTTCCAGCTCTTCTTCTTGGCAGGTTCCTTGATTCCAGCGAGTTCTAAAGTTTAGAGGTTTGGGCCCCACTTTTTATAGCCCAAAATCCTTTGTTCTCTGGGGGCAGAGAGTGTCTGTGCCCAGCCAGAAGCAGTTTTGTCCTCCTTGGTGCAGCTTCCTGGCAGGAGGTGGAGACAGCTTTGTCAGAGGCAGACCAGACACCTTCAGGTGAAAGGAAATCTCCTCCCCCTACTCTAAATGCAGCCAAGGTCTATTCAGCCCTTCCCTGACCCATCTAGACTCTCTGGAGCCACTGCTCCTCTCCAGCCCCTGTCATCCAAAACCCAGACAGTCAATCCACAAACCTAGCAGAGGCCTGCTCGATGGCTGAGCAAGAAAATACCTACTTTCTAAAAGTGGTATTTTCGAACACAGAATGTAAAAATCACCTTCACTAAAAGATGCATCTTTAGAGTTCAGGCATACTAAACTTTATTTTTCTACCTTGTTCCCAGGGGTAGTTAGGTTTATAAGATGTTATAAACAAACTCCCCATTCTGTCCTAAGGGAACAGGTAGCCTTGCAATAGTGAAAAACGAAATTGGCAGTAATTCACTATCAGGACATGCCACACACATCAGGGCATGTCCTACCTTTCTCACACACTGCACCCTGCCCACAGGGGTGCCATGGGCCTACCTTAGGGGTGACTGACATGTATGAAAAGGGAAGGTTAGGGCCTGGCAAGTGGGTACACTTGCCAAGTCGACATGGCAGTCCCAGACTGCACACAGGCTCTGCAATGGCAGGCCAGAGTTACCTTTACAGGCTGCTTGTGTGGGTGGCACAATCCAGTGCTGCAGCCCACTAACAGCATTTGATTTACAGGCCCTGGCACACTCAGTGCACTTTACTAGGGACTGACAAGAAATTCAAATATGTCAATCATGGAATCACCAATCCATAACACAATTTACAACAGGAGCACTTGCACTTTAACACTGATCAGCAGTGAGAAAGTGCGCAGAGGCACTAAACCAGCAAAAACAGAGTCAAAACCGGGAGGTCAGAAAGCAAAAAGTCAGGGGAAGCACGCCAAAAGATGCCAAGTCTAACCTAGCCCGAGAAAAAAATCTCTGGTAGAGAGTCCTCTTTGAGGGGCCTGTTGGGCATTGCCGCGCCTGCCCAACGAGGAGCACAGCACGATGATGAAGCATACCACCTTGGTTGGAAAGGGCTTGTGCTTCCTGAAAGCAATGCTCTGTGACCAGTGAGGAACATCTTGAGCTTAAGCATGGCAGGTGAAGCTTCCCATTTTTATCAGAACTGCACATTTGATTTATATGATATTACTAGAGGAGGATGTGTGCTGGACCGTGAATTCCCCTCAAACCCCTCTCCTCTCTTTATTTCAGAGATGAGGTCTACAGTGCCCGTGTTACATAACTTAAACTTACCATGAAAGACTAAATTAACCGTAAAACGAAAAAAAATTCACAACTGGTTTCTATCATCTTATCTACTGAATGGCCTCTTATTTGTCCAATCAGTAATTATTTCTGTACTGTTAGTTCACTGAAATATGTCTTTTTACATGTAACTCATTAAAAAGTGATCAGAACAATAAAGCCTGGAAAAGACTCATCGAACAGAAACACTAGGAAAACAAGACGTGGAAGCATTTGGGGAAAAGTAAAGACGTGTAACATTAGAAGAAGCATGGAAATAGAAAAACGTCACCTGGCTAGAATCCAAATATAACATTACATTTTGTGTACTTAGTTTCCCAGCACAACATTATTCTTTAATGCATCCTAAAAATGTACCCATTAGTTTACAAAAAAAAAAATTCTTCCAGAAAGGCTTCATGTGACATAATTTATTCATCAGAAACATAAAAAGCCATCATCAAAGTATTGCAGTTACAACAAATTAATTTGTTCTAAAATACACAGTTTTGTACAACAATAATGTTTTAAAAAATCATTAAATATAATTCTGCGTCTACTTCTCCAATAAACCATAAAAAAGAAAGATGAAACCCAATGTAAAAAACTAGGCATTTGATTAAAATCCACTCAGCAGGTGATTAACAATGACAGCATATCTTACAAATGAAAAATCGTGTCCAACGGCTGAATAGCTTTCAATTGCCACTTAATTTGGAATAATATAACAAGCATGTCTATTAAAGTGTTTTTGTTCTGCTTAACAGTTCGAAGCATCCACATTCACGTCATTCTAGTGCAACAGAAAGTCTGAATGGCCTCAGTTAGAGGAGGGCAGAACCGAAAGTCCAGTTGAAAAACAGGCACTTTTCTTATCCTCCATCTTCCTTTGCCCACCTTGTTTACAGTAGGGCGGGAGAAGTAGAGTTCCCAATGGAAGAGGTCCAACAAGATCGGCCATTATATAAATTCTTACTTGAGACTCTGGGTCAGGAGGAATTGCATAGGCAGGCCTCCAATTGGCCCCGGCAACACTATTTCTGTCAGTGACCTTCCTTCCGGAAGCACAATGAAACCATGGTGGTCACAGGCAAAAAACTGTCCTAAAATACCCTGACATGCTGTGAAATAAAACCCACTGTGCATGGGGGGGCATTTTTTTTGCTTGCCCTGGAATGGACCCTCACACTGGAGGAATAGCAAGTTCAATGATAGGTCAGCATGGTGGACATGATGTTTTAAATCTGAACCACTTCCCCACACGCCACGCCAACTCCTCTACAGCAGTTCCACTGGCCATTTACTGGGGGAAAAATGTTCCCAAAAACTGCTGAAATTTTTAAATTTGGTGTCCTGCCCACGGCTGGTTTGGAGGAGGATAAGCCTCTGCTTTGACAGCAGGCATGGATGTCAAATTCTACAGATCTCCGGTTTTGATTCTGCCCAACATAGCTACTCAAGTATGCAGCAAGTTCTGACTAGAAATATGTGCCTCTAGCAGCGGTGAAACTCCCTGTTGCAGTGAAACTCCCTGATGCGTATTAAAACTGGCAGAAGTCACTAGTAAATTGCAGCCAAAACAGACTCTCAATTCAAAATGTTTCTTTAACAATGCGGTCACAATGGTGAAATGTGCACTTATTGCCAGTATGTAGACAGAATCCAGATGTAAAGGATCTGTGTGAATGATATTGATAAGACTGTTACCCTCATTTAAGGTTGTGGAGCAATGTGCAGTAACTGGGTTACCATAAACGTCTACACATCCTGCGGATTTTGAGTAATAAAGTGTTAACACATTACACACCCATGAATGCAGAAACTAAAGTAAACATTTTTCCTCAAGTTATTCCCCTTTTATGGGTGGAAAACTCAAACTCCAGGGGTAATCCACTCAGAAAGGAGCTGTAGACTCATCTCTTCAAAGAGAACCTCATCAACAAAGTGGCCCAATGGATCGGGGGAACTCTACGCTCTAATGTAGCTAAGTGACAAATTCTTATGGCTAGAGTAGGCAGGGTTGGGAAAATGTGCAAGGAGCTAGAGGGAGATTGTGTCATCATAACCTTCAGGAATACCATGTTGGCCAGGCACCTGCTAGGGCAAGTACTCTTCCACCAAAGTAAGATCAGGGATTTACCCCGGGGATTCTTTTAAAGGGACCTGGTTGAGGCGCGCTTTCGAGCCCCCCCCCCCCCAGTGACATCCCACTTTGGTGTGCCGTTTTTAATCGATTTTCCCCTCTGGGTGACTTGTCTGATAACGACTAAGATCTCCCAACGTGTCATCATCATACCCCACTAACTCCTGTTATTTAATCCCCCATGGCCCCTATCCATGCCCTGGAGAGGGCTTGAGAGGGAACCATGTCACCAAATGAGTCTAACTTAAGGTATATCAGGACCCTGAAACACAGAGCGAGCATTCTTTTTTGGTACAAAGCAGGCCTAGCCAGCATACTGGCCTGTGAAGACTGGGGGCGTTATATACGGGAATATGATATTGTATTATTTCAGGAGACCTGGGCTAGTGAGGAAATTGTACTTGATACCTATCAGTCATATTTAGTCCCCACAGCTTGTTTCTGTAGCAGGCCGGGCCAAAGCAGGGGTTAACAGCATGGTTTAAAGTTACATTGGCTTGCACTATATCAGTGATCACTGCAGATAACCTCCTAATTCGAGCATTTTTAACTTAGTGGCCAAACGGTATGTGCATTGTTTTAGTTAACTTTTATAATGCAGATCATATTACCACCCTTAAAGAGCTGATGGATTATATATCAGGTTTGGAGGAGCTCCTGGCCTCCCTGCATCACAGTTTCAATATTATCATAGGGGTGACTTTAAAGTCAAACTGGGCCTACCCAAGTTGAGAATGTCCAATATATGTTTGATAATCCTTCCACCGGATGTATTAGCCAAGCTAGAGACAAGGGGAGGCCAAGCCCTCTTCCAGCTTATCAAATCATTTAACCTGCTGAATATCACAGAGGCATTCAATCCTCTATACCCAACTAAAGTAACCTTTTCATAGATCAGGATCTTTGCATCTGTGTTGTGGGGGCTAAAACTGATCTTAGTCCGTTTAAAGATCACAACCTCCTGAGCCTTGAAATGGGCATTTCGAGGAGGAAGCAGGATCTATGAACGTGCCCTCACAATCTCTAGACACTAAAAAATAAGGGCGATGTCTGGTGTGTAAAAATGTGGATATGACTACCCTCCTACTAGGTAAAATATGCTCCAACTATCTCCCTCCGGTACTTACCTGCCTCAAGTCCCCAAAATGCTCCCTCTTTGTAGATTTAGGACTAGTGCTATGGGGCATGCTAATGAAATCCAGTAGATCGAGGCCAGATATTGTTTTACTTGGTTTGACCAAGCCTGCAGAAAGGCCTCCAGGACCCTGCATGAGGCCCTCAAGGCCAACCTGAGGGATGTGCAGAAGAAGCAGTAATGTAGACAGGCCTACAGGGATGCACTAAGGTTCAGGCGGAAGGAATTACAAGGTGAGTCCTGGGGAAAGTTGGACAGGGCCTGGAGGCTTAAAGATTCAAGAATTTTCTGGGCTGTAACTAGAAACAGTAAGTAAACGGGGGCACACTCGAACACTGCAATCACCACTATAAGCCAGCATACTGAGTCGAACATTTTAAAACAGTCTACAGCTTTTTAAGTGACCTGCAGGTGGCTGACGAGGAGGTAGAATTTCCCTTGTCACTAGAATTCTCCGTCAAAGAAGTAAGGGTGGCTATTAACAAAAGCTGTGTATGAAGACACCAGGTCCAGATGGGGTGTAAATGGATTTATATAAAATCGCCCTGGACCTACGGGCCCCTTTACTTTGCAACTGCTTCAATGTCCTATGTAAGACTGGCTTACCTCAATCTTGGCGCTCAGCCGTCATCGCCCTGGTCTTTAAAAAGGGCAATCCTCAATCGCCCAAATGCTATCGTCCAATTTCACTATTGGACTCTGCTGTTAAGATAGTGGGCGGAGTAGTTCTGGGTCGCCTTTTGGACTGAGTAGGGGCAACAGGTATTCTGTCGGAGGCACAGTACTGATTTCGTGAGGGGCTGGGCACAATTGAGCAATGTTTAAACCTGCACTTCCTGATAAGCCAGTATACCATCGCCAAGCAGGGCTGCATGTGCCTGGCCTTCATGGTCCTGTCCTGCGCCTTCGACAGATTGAGATCAAAGCTCTGGGGGATATTAACAGACCAAGGAGTGGACGCGACCTGGTCCTATTCCTGAGAGCCCTTCATTATGACCGCTTTGCCTCAGTTTGGCAAGGTCCTTCAGGCGAGAGGACAGAGGGATTCAAGATCGATGTGGAGTACACCACGGGTGCGTTTTAGCTCCCCTGCTATTCCTATTATATATCAATGACCTGGTTCCTGTCTTGTCTGCCAGGGTCACTGACGCACCCTCCACAGCTGGTAAAAAGGTCCATTTATTGTTGTACGTGGATGACACGGTTTTGCTGGCTAGAAGCCACAACGGCCTAAAGATTTTATTGATGAATTTGCCAACACACCACTCCAAAACATTCATAATGATGTGTAACTTAGGGCAAACTAAGATGAAGGGCATCAAGTTACAAGGCCAACTTGTGACTCTTACCCCTGAATTCTCCTACCTGGGAGTGATTTCAACTCAAAGGGGAACTGGGGACCTTGTATCTCAGCTGTAAGGTGAAAATTTAGTGGTTCTATTGAGTTTGTTTTTAGTCTGGCCCGAAGTACTGGGACAAAGACTGTGAGCCACATTTTGGAGATCTACAGGAGAAAGTGCCTCCCTAGTTCAATGTGCGGCGCCGGCCTCTGGGGCTACATAAACCCTAAGTTTCTTCAAGGTGTGCAAAACTCTTAAAGGTTTCACCAACCTGCTCTACCTATATATCTCACCAAGAGCTAGGAGTGGAATGTGTAGAGGATGCTATTAATCTAGCTCCCTTGCTGTTGTGGTGCTCCATATGGACGAATCCACACACCGCCTTTAAGAGAGAAATAGTGCAGGTTTGCCTGAAGTGTGATAGGGTGCTGACCATCCCCTGGCTCCAATATGTGAGGTCTGGGGGACCTGGGAGAGTGGCAACTTTTCTATCAGCCTGAAAGGATGGTAAAGTAAGACATGGCCCGCGTAAAGTCTTTGTTTAAGCAAAATAGACAGAATGCTAAAGACATAAATGAGTCCTCAAAGACCACCGTCAGAGAACATGCTGTACATGCGACTCTGGAAATGGCACCATATCTCTGGGCTCAACACCCTCTCCAATGAAGGCGGTAAAAAGACTGGGAGTATGGATTGATGATAATCTATGAGTCTCCAAAAAAAGAAAATAGCACCCACCTGGTTTGGGATTCTCATGTGTCTGAAGGAAATTTTGCCTTGTCTACCGGCAATGGCACAACGTACAGTAGTATAGACCGTGGTGATATCCAGAATGTATTACAGCAATGTTCTTTACCAGGGAACGTCTAATTTCCTGCTCAAACAGCTCCAAATTGTTCAAAATGTTGCAGCTACTATGATTGTGTGTCCACCTAGGCATACTTCTACAGCCAATTTGCTTTGTTCCTAGCACTGGCTGCCCATTGAGCAGGGAGATGGGAGAGGTGTGGCGCTGCGACCAGAGCGGCTGACTCCGGAGGGCAGGGATCACGGTACGATCCCCGGCGCCGGCGGCAGTGGCAGCTCAGCATCATGCGACTCTGGGCAGTAGCTTACTTAATCTCCCTGACAGCGCCTCGAGACCCTTAGGGGTGATTAGTTTGTGCTTTACAAATACCAGATTGATTGATTGAACAGCGGGTCCAATTTAAGACCTTATGCTACATGCACGAGTGTCTTGACAATACAGGGCCTCTGTACGTAAGATCTTTGGTGTCAACATACACTCCCAACTGCAGCTTGCACTAAAGCCAGCTAGATCTGGCCATGATTTCCAAGATCAGGAAGACACAGCAGGGCGGGCGGTCTTTCACATATCTAGGACCTAATGTGTGGAATGGTCTCCCAGTCTCACTGAGAGCGTGTGATTTGCTCGCAGTGTTTCGGAAGAAACTAAAACGTGCTTGTTTCCATCGGTATAACTTGATGGTCGGAATAATTTTAATTTCCCAGATGTTTCTTCGGTACAGCTGTTGGAAAAGTCTGAGCATTCGTTTTGCTGAGGAGCCCAGCAATGGGAAACCTAAAAAGGTAGCCACATGCTTTACAGGTCACTATAACATAATATAATATTTGAGTTGGTTTGACTCCTCATGGGAGAGAATGCTACTCACACGATTTGGCTTAGGCTTAGATGCCATTTGAGCTTTCCACTGGGGCAGTATTAGGTGGTTAGAATCATGACATGCCATGTGATGAAGTGTCATCTCAAAGCCTGTTACACTTTGCCTTTTGTTGTAAATTTTATCAGTTATTTAGTAAGATGTATCTGCTTCCCATTGTTAGAAACCAGGGCATTGCGGACCCCTCTGGCTGCTCTGGAATATCTGCAAACCATGGGGTCTCCTTCGAAGTGTGTCAATATTTGCTCTTTCCTAAAATGCGTCATTTGCTTTGTTTTTAGCTGGGGTTTTTCTGGATAATCAGCTATAGGAGCAGAGCAATAAGATATATGCACTTTAATGTTAGTAAGGTCAACGATTGCTTTCTTTTTTATGATAAAATTGTATTTAATTTTTTTTTATAACATATTTTGTAGAGTTGAAGTGGTACCATCTGGGCTGCAACCCAGCTTGCACATAATGAAACATCAGATAAATCAAGCATATCAGATTTAGTATGTAAAATTAACACCAATAACTTATTTAATTTGTGATGCATTTTTAACCTCATATATACAGCCTTTTTATCTATTGTACTTTAAAGGCCACACTTCTAGCCGAAATAAAGATTTTTCTATTGAACCCCATCAATAACGGATATGTAAGCCCAAAGTTCACCAGCCCACAGACCCTAAACCCAAGATTATCAATCCCACCTCCATCCAATTTAAATACCCAAACTTCCAACACATCTTGCACAGCTCTTCTGAGCTTCCTAGCTAAGCTTGCACTGAATAAAACCCAAAAGGACATATTACAGAACCTTCCAATGGAAGGAACGTAGTTTCTCCACCGGCAAGGGTATAACATACACCGCTGTAGTGCAACTGGTCTACTAAAACCTTGGCCGTCATGTAGCAGTGAGGTTGTCCAGCGTGGATAAAGGTTTTAGTAGTTCCACACCAAATATTGCACGGGGCAGACGTTGATAAGTTATGACTTTGACATTGGGATATTATCCTTAGATATATTGCCTCTTTCTAAATATGTCTGTATGTCAATTACTACATTTCCTGCTACCAATTTACTATTTGGAAAAATGGTTTGATAAGAGTTGTCTGTGTATAGCATCTCAGTGTGCACATAATTCAATTACTGCAAGCAAGAACTGAGCATTAAAAAAAGATTTACTTGTTGAATCAACCCAGGTTTGCATAGCAGCAGGGGTCGAATTTATCCTATGACATAAGAAAGACTGCAGAGAGGTGGCAAAGACTTTAGGATGCCAGTGGGCCATGGGGCCTGCCAAGTCAGAGCAGCTTGGAAAATTCATAAACAGTTAATGGGAATGAGTAGGTACCCTGACACTTCTTGTCCGTCGACCTAAAATGACAGGTTGAGAAGAAGTCAAGAAGGAAACCTACACTAAATTGGTCAATTTTGAAACACTGCTCTATGGCTTCTACTTGTAAACGTACACAGAGACAGGTGCATGCACCCTTGAAATTAATACAATTCTTTACCTTTGCTTTAGCTATGGTTACACAACAAACCTTACCGGGTTCAACAACGCAAAATAATTTGGTTAGAGGGAAAGGTGATTCAAGGTCGCTACTGCGCAGCTAACTGCTCATGTTCTGATCAGTCATGATCGAAAAATAATCTTAACCGGCCAACACCGAGGATGCCCCTCGGCATGCTGAGCGTAATTAGGGGCATTTGTCTTGTAAAAATGAGTAAACAGTGTACTGTGTTATCAAACAATATATGTATGTAAATACTGAAAGAGAGGGGAATGTTAACGTGAGCAGGAAGTGTATTAACTCATTTTATTATGCTACTGTTTTACACAACACTGGCTTGGGCCTGTCCATAACTTTGGGGCAGATGTACAAAGCATTTTTGAGGTCGCAAATGACCTGATTTACAGAATTGGGCCGTCTGCAACCACAAAAAAATGCTTTTTTAAATATACAGTCACCAAATTGTGATTTGGTAACTTGTTACAGAATAGCAACTTGTATTTGCGACCCAATTTCGATTTGGTATTTGAAAGGGGCGTGTTAAGGGTGCAACTTCCAAATACATAATATTTGCAGCATTATGTACTAATGTTTGGTCACAAAACAGTAATACTTTACCACCAAGTCAAGATTGGTGGTAACTCATTTGCAAAAGGGAAGGAGTCCCAGGGGACCCCTTCACCCTTGAGAATGTCAAACATTTTTAAAGCGCAGGCAGTGGTTTACCTCAAAAAACTCTACAATGTCTTTTTTAGTTACGTAATTATTGATGGATCCCCTAATAATGTCCTGTCCAGAGTACATCTGGATGGAGCTGATATCTTGTCCAGCAGAAGTTCTAACTTCATCACTGAGTGGTCTGATAAATGCTCTGAGTGATGTACTATTCCTTTTACTTTTCGTCCCAAACTCATGTCTAGCAGAAAAAAGTCAATCCGGGAGGCATGACCATATTTTTTATTATAATATGTGAAGCCCTTTTCCTGGCCAACGCTTTGCCTCCAAACATCCATTAACCCTAGGTCTTTCATCATGTGGTGTACACACTACCTCATCTTGGGAGAGTTAACCACCGATCTAATGGTGGATTTGTCTAGGGTGTGGTCTAATAATACATTAAAATCACCTCCCATCACTATATTTTTTCCAGCCTCCACTAATTGGCTGTACAGTTCTCGAAGAGGCTCCAGATCGTTGATGTCTGGACCATAGTATCTCACAAATGTGTACCCTACTCTGTGTATCTTGATGTTTACTTCAACCTCCTCCCCCACCATCAGCAATGTAGTTTTCCATAATTGCTTGAGCGGAGCTTGTATGCAAGATGGCTATCCCCTTCACACAACACTGTTGGTTAGTACATGCAAAATGGCTAATCCATTTATGCCCCTTTAAAATTCTATCCCATTCTTCCTGGAGTAAATAAGTTTCCTGCAATATTATTACATAACTGTATGACTTTTTAAAAATATATTCTAGGATTCTTCTCCTCCTGCTTTGTACCCTAAGCCCATTTACGTTCCATGTCAGGACCCTTAGACTAAGTTTTTTACTCAAGTCTGTCATTATGTCTCTAGGACCCTTGTCTTAGCGTTTTTATTTTATTCTTTGGCACTATTTGTCTCAAATGAGGACTTCTTTTTTTTGCTTTTCTCCCACATGCTCTCCACCCAGTGACCATCATGTCTATTCTTCAATCTTTTTTTGTGCCCCCACCGAAGCCCCAGCCCCGTTACCCCCTTCTCAACAACCATTTTGGGTAACTCATTGTACCCTTGAGCCTTGTCTCTCCGATGTCTATTTCCGTTCCTCTACATATAATATGGGATGCCTATAAAGCCTTTATCAGGGGAGGATTATTAGCTATGTGGCACACAAAAGAAAAGAAAGTAAGTTCAGAGTGACAATGATGTTAGATTTGAAAATCGAAGGAATCCAAATGGACTTAAACACCTGTAAAAATGCCCCGGCAGAGCAGCCTTCAAATATAAACTCCAAGAAACAAGAGGCAAATTGGTAGACTGCCTCGAAGAAGCCGTACTGGAAAAATGGGAAGCTAGTGAATTGGCTCACTATGAATACAGAAAAGGCTGTGCGAAAATACTGGCCTGGAAGACATGAGTGGAAAATACTAAAAACCTGATCAAGGAAATAGTAATTAAGGAAACTGGGGAACAATGGTTAAAAGATCCAGACATAGAACAGGCCTTTGTTAACTTTTTTTCAGGATTATATACAAATGATTTAAAAGTCACAGCAGAACAGATAGGTAGCTGGCTTAAAGAAGATACTCTGCCTCTATTAAATTCAGAACTGAAGCAGAACTTAAATCATGAGTTAAGCACAGAGGAAGTGGAAGGAGAACTTAGAATACTAAAAAAGGGGAAGGCAGCGGGCCCTGATTGCTTACCGAACGAGTTGTACAGGGTTCTAAAAGATGAACTTATGGTGCTGGTCAAGCTATTAACTGCAATATATCTGGAAGGTCATGCCCAGCCAAGTTCATGGGACAAGGCGACAACTAGCGTAATTTTAAACCCAACAAAGACCTCATACACAATTGTTGGCAAAAAGGCTGTAGAATGTGATCGGGGGACTTGTGCATGAAGACCAAAAGGGTTTTATGAAAGGCAGACAACTATACAAATTAACTGTTATCACTTTTGACACCGCTAAGGCATTTGACAGGGTGAGTTGTCCCTTTTAATACAAAGTGATTAAACAATACGACCTAGGAGAAAACTTCCTTAGGACAATTAGGTCTATCTATAGAAAACCAACAGCAAGGATCATAGTTAACAGGAAATTAACAAAGCAGTTTCAGATCAGGAGAGGAACACGGCAAGGGTGTCCACTGTCTCCCTGTTTTAATTTGCATATTGAACCTCTAGCAAGCAGGATCAGGAAAAATCAGGAGATCATCCCTTTCCAACACCATGATTAGGTAAAAAAAGTTTCATTATTTACGGATGAATTGATGATACATACACAAGATTTTACGCGTTCTTTTCCCATTATTTTTTATACACTAAATGAGAGGTTTCAGGCTATTTAGTGAACCACCAGAAAACAGAACTGATCCGACAGCCCTTTAGAAAAAAAGGAAATTAGATACTGAGGGATTCAGGTGTTAAAGGATTTGGATAGGATGGCCCAAGTTAATTTTAAGAAGCTTATGATAAAAACTAATAAACATTTGAACTCATGGGCTTATCTACCCCTTACAATGATAGGCAGAATCATGAAATAAAAATGATGAAACTGACGAAGTTTACCTTTATCTTTAACACAATGAATTTTAGGTCAGAGTCGTTCAGAAAATTATAGGGGGAATTGAGTAGTTTTATCTGGGCCTGCAAGGGAGTGAGAATCGCTTGGAAGAAACTAGGCAAGCGTAAATTAGAAGGAGGCATAGCTTACCCAGACTTCCAGTTATATTGCTGGGCTTTTCAACTGAAGAATGCAAAACTACCACTAACAGGAGGCTTCTAGCAGACTTCCCCTCTTTCTCGAGCCCTAATTAAAAATCTTCCTGAAGAGGGTCACTATTTTCTCTTCAAATCTGGCCACCCAAAATTCTTTAAATAGATTTGTCTAAAGACCCTGAGTCCAGCGGGTAAAATCTGGATCCAGGTTAGGAAAATCTCAGGAATTCCGTATTACAGTGATTTTGCCCCGATATGGAACTCTCCTGGAGAGCCAGACTGTCCGCAGGACACATTAGCTTGGAACTTATTAGATGCTGGGGTAATAAGATGGGGCCAATTGATGGAGAGGGGCACCTGACGTGATGGGAAACACTATCTTGGCTCAAGGACAATAGGCTCTATAAATTTAAGTTTTACCAGCTGGCAAGCTGGGAACAGGGTAATAAAGGGGAAGGAAGTACGGAATGGAAAGAGAAAAGAAAAAAAGAGGTGTAACAATGGTATTGGATGCTGGTGCAGGGTGAAGACGAGTCCCTTACACTGCCAGAGGCGATTTGAAGAACAGACCTGCCATTGCTGGATTTAATACACGTATGGCAAGTATCAATGTCTACACTTTGGACGTTTGTAAAATCTGTACCTCTAAGGAGAAATCATTTATTTACAATACATAGGGCATTCTGGTTTCCGAAGAAGTTGTCAAAGCTGGGAGGAGGTCAAAAGGTGAGGTGCTGCCCTATATGCGGCTTGGAGAAAGCATACAACGTCCACTTTCTCTGGCCGTGTCCTGACAGCCAGCTCTTCTGGCAGGAGGTGGGTAAGGCAGCAACAGACATAATGAAAAGAGAGATTAAGGCAAGCCTTGCACTGGTTATTTTTGGCATCTTCGAAGGTGAAGGGCCCGAAAAAAGATTCAGGAAGTTACAGTCACAACTTGTGTTCATATTAGTTTTAATTGTACGAAAAGAAATATACATGAAATAGGTGTCCACTAATACACTGGCATGCACTTATTGGGGTAGATCAGCACAACGTATTAGTAGGCTGGATTGTGGTAGCGGTTCAAAGAAAGGGACTGAGATGTGGGAACCCTTTCAGACATGATACAAGCGACAGTAGGGGGAAGATAGTCTAACCATGAGGTTTTTGCCTGCCCTGGTGTCAGAGGATTAAAGACAAAATCAACAAAGGAGGAGTATAGAGCTGGCTTTTGGAAACTCTTAAGGAATGTTGAACGAGGCCTTGATCAGAAGGTGGCCCCTTAGCAGGGTTGTGCCCTGGCGGTATCTCATAAGGGACTCCTTGCCTCTTGTCTCATATGAGGACAAAAAAAGAGCAGGCAGTGGACCCACCACTGCTAATTCTTTTTAAAAAAAATGAAGCTTAGACATTTTATTTTCTGTTTTAAAACTCATCCCGTGTTCCTAAAAAAAAAATGGGATGCATTTAAAAAAAGTATTTAAAAAGCAATTACAGACATGCTAGTCTTCTGACCCCAGCAGGTCACCATCCCTGTGAGGTCGATTTGTGATTTTTTTTTTAAAGATGAGGCCCCATCTTCTTCAAATATTTCAAGTCTACAGTACAATGTTTTGCTCATTTTGAGGAGCTGTTTGGATCAGATTCTTAAGTTCTAAGCATACCGAATTCCTAACCAGAGAGGGATGAAAAAAAGTGATAGATAGGCCAGCCAAATCCCTTGTACTTCATATGTGGGACTGTTAATGGACTTGACGTTTAAATCAGTGGCCCAAGAAAATGCAGACACCCAAAGAACGTTAGCTAGTCTGAAAAAAAACACCTATCCCTGTACTTTAAGGATAAGCAGACTGAAAACACAGGCCTGAGCCTTTCAAACACCCAGGTTCCTTTTAATATAGGATACTTTGGGTGTTAAGACCTCCAATAACAAATTGAGTTAATCCTCAAGATTGGTAATCTAAATGAATTGACGCCATGACTCAGGTTAATTGTGTCAGGCAGTTTAGCTCTGAGATTGCCAAATGCTGCTTGGCAATGTATTGCCAAATCCTTTGGGGTGTGGCTGAGCTTGTTCACATTGTAGAATACATGAATGCCCCCTTTTCCCAAATGATGATCGGTGGCTCGGGTGAGTTGAAAGAAGCCCATTACACTAGCCTGTACATGGTAGATGGTGTAGTTTTTAGAGAAAAAGAAGACAATTAAAAAGATTCAAGCACAAAAGGGCTCAGGTCGGCTATATAGCACTGATCTCACCAACTAGAAATTTAACAAGCAATGGAGGAGATTCTGAGCCTATGGACAGCCTAATTACAGTAGGCATTGCCAAACTATGAAAACCCAATTGCCCCTGCAGAACCGTACGCCTTTCAGGAGCATGGTTACCAGCAGCAATAGAACTCCTTCTCGTTGCTCACAACTCCCCAGTGATCTGCTCTCTAAGGTGTGCAGTATTCTGTAGTGGGAGGTAAAAGTGTCTGGATTTTTGTTGAGATTGAGAAAGATTAATTTAGCCCACTAGGCAATTCAATCTTGGTAATCTCTTACATTCTCTAGCAGGCCTGCATCAATTAATTCACTTACATACTCCAAGAAGCCTTAATGTCCTCTCTCAGTCCTGCAGAAACAGGGATGTATGACGATACCACGCATGCATTACATCGCATGCCATCAGATCGCGGTTTTAACAACGCAAGTCGTTACAACGACTTGCGTTGGAGGGCGCTGGACTTAGGAGTAGTTTAATTTACTATTCCAACTCCAGCCTACGTACAGTAGGGAAGGTGTTGGATAGTAATTTAAACTACTCCTTGTCCTATAGCGCCCTCCAGTGCAAGTCGTTGTAACGACTTTCGTTGTAAAAACCGCAATCTAATGGCATGCGATGTAATGCATGCGTTCTAAAGGTTGTTTCCCAGAAACAGGATTTTATCTTCTTGAAGAAATGGTCTTACCTTCCGAAAGATGGTAGGGCTGTTAATCCATATAGCAGTTGGGTCAAAGAAGAGTGACAAGTCTTTGGTCTGTCATAGATCTGTGGTCCCTGAAAAGCTTTCTTAGAAGACAGAAATGGCCATGTTAGTGCAGATTCTACAGTTCTGTAATTTCAAGCCTGGTAGATCTCTTTAGACCTCTAAAACTCAAATGCCACAAGATGTTTCTGAGGAAAATATTTTCATTTTCTGGCACAGGCGTTTAGGTTGACCTCATTCCTAGGCATAATTACCAAACTGAAGTGGAGGCCCATGTTTGCAGGTAGCAAAAAAAGTCCATATGTTCCTTTACAGAAACATTTGGCTGATTAAGGCATGTTTGCCATAGTTAGCTGAGCAGTACCTCCAATCAACATGGAAAACAAGGCTTTTCTCCCCAAGAAAGGATGAACCGCATTTGTGACATGGTTGCTTTGTTTCATCTACTTCATCCTAATGCATCTCTTAGAAAGATTTCTTTTCAGCAAATTCTGGCATATTGTATTTTACTAGTGTCACAAGTAAGACTTTAGAAGACGTCTCTGCAGAAGTGTATCAGGACTTAGTGCAAGAATCACAATAATAGCTTCTTTGATCCTATGCTGGTCACAACCCAAATTTCCAAGAAAATCCTTTGGTGGAGGGACTCTCAAACCTTTCATCAGAGGCTCCTTGGTCGCACAGAGACCTTACCTGGGCAACTGACTGAAGTCTGAAACAGTAGAGAATGCATAAAAAGAGAGGGGCCAAAATGAACTTAACCGTCATAGATGGCTTTTCTACCTCTAGGGCAGGGCTGCCAAGTACAGGATTTAATATATAGTAAGACAGCAGGCAGTACATGAAAGGAAAGTGTGCTTTAGGAATGTCTGCAGTAATGTTATGAAGATATGGTAGTGACCCATAAACAAAGGACCTCACAATTGAGCAACCCACTTAGCAGTAGAGAATGTGAGGGCAGATGCACTCATCACTAGGACATAAACCAACCACAAGAGGGAACACCGTCACTAGTTTGTGATGGGATTGTTGCAAGTGGAGATGTTCAATCAATTGGTCTCTCTGGCACCTACATGAATTATCTGAAATTTTTACTGACTGCTCTCTATTAGAGGTTTCCATTCTAGAATAGATGTTTTCTCTGCATTTTACATAAGCTACAAGTAGTACAAAACTCAGCAGCCATCCTGGCTCTCAATGTCAAAAGTATAGACCATATCACGCATGCTTCAATATCTCTTCACTGGCACCTGGTAAAACAAGAGGGCACACTTTAAATCTCTTTGAGTAGTACATAAAGCATTTTTTTTATAAACAATCTCCTCTTTCCCTGTGCTTCTTTTAAAGTAAGATAACCTAAGTTCTGTTGCCCTATTATCAGAGGCAGAGCTTTTTTTTTGCAGTGGAAAGACATTGGAATGTTCTCTCTCGCTCATTCTGAGATCACAATTTTCACTTCTGAAATTCTGGAAGGATCTGAGGGCTTGGCTCTTCGCCTACTGATGTAATTTTGTTTATGTATTGTCTACCCTCATTCTTTTTGCATAGCATTTAGCCAAGATACCTTTGTAGGTGAACTTTGCGCTCTATAAATGACTTAAATAAAGACATTCAACATGTTTTGCAAATCTCAGGAGTGTCTGAGCGTGACTTTGTATGGTTGACACGTTGTATTTGGAAATTATGGGCTACCGGAGCCCTGATCAGACCGCCGCACGAACTGACTCGGACATCCGGAACTTTGTGTTTGGATAAATATATGTTAAGGAATAAGGTAAGAACGTAAGATGTATATAAACTTAATACCAATCCATAGAATCAGTGTATTGTGGCAGAGAGAGGAGGATTTTGGAATGGTGCAGGGAAAAATATTTCTCATTAGGTTGTAGTTTTCTCAAGGGTTCTCTGGTTTATTCTTAAGCTAGGTTGTGGGTGGGCTTAATGTAGGCAATTACAGTATATTTAGCAGTCAATATTGCTTTCCTCCATTCCATGGAGCAGGCATCCATTTAAAAAATACTTATTGATCCTTAAAAGGCTTACAAAACATTTCCACTGTTCCCTTTCATTACACTCTTCTAGAACTTCAAATTGGTATACACTTCTTAATGGTGACACCACTGAAGCCCATGCAATCTTGTACTCTGTCTCTGTTGGCCTGTCACAAAAGGGAATGAACTACAGAGTCTTAGTGAAAGTGCCTTGCAGGGTTTTTTCTTCCGGATAAGACTGTTTTCAGGGTACAAATGTCTTCTAAAACTTTGCTTGAAGTTTGCTTATCCTACCTTTTGTCCAGAACTTAATAGGGCATGTGCCTGCATGTAAACTGAAAAAAGAACAGCCAATCTGTAGATAAGTCCTAAAATGCATTATGTTGTGCTAAAGATAGACCCATAAAGATCCCCCAGAAGGATAGAGCCAAATCTGCAAGAGTTAGGCCAGTTTAGTGTACCTTTGAAAGGGGTGCCAGTATTAGACATTTGTCGCACAAAAACTTGGTCCTTACTTCATATATTCACTAACCATTTCTGCCTTGATGCAAGGCTTAAACCATGTATCGGACGAGTAGTGCAGGAAACGTTTCTAGTCTGAATGTGTTCTTTCTGTTTTTCTCAAACCCTACCACATCTCTCCTGACACTGTTGTAGATGACTTTCTAAGTGAGGAATCTCCAGCAATAAGTATTCATTAGAAGAAGGCGCTAATTTTGGTACTGTGTTTACTTCATGACATTGCACAGAAGAGGCAGAATGTCAGAAGAGCAGCAAATGGCGGATCACTGCTGTATAAGTGACCATTCACTAGCCACCCCACAGCACGCCATTCACACCACTGTTAAAGACCAATGACTGGCATGAAATCAAGTCCTTACACTGTAGCAAAATGTCTACATGTGCCATGGACATGTACTAGGTTTTATCATTCAACTTCAGTAGCAGATGCCCCATTTGTTCAGAGGCTAACATATGCCCTTCAGTATGACATATTCATGACTGTCCATGTATTTCCCTGAAAGCACCAACACCTCACATTCCTTGAAGTATTCCCTAGGTGTCTCTATGTCATTGTCCTTTCCAAAGCTCATGTCACCACATACAGTTCTTCCCGCTCGTCCTGGCAGATATTATAGCGGCAGTCTGCCTGCCAGGACCACGAACAGGGCTTCTTGTGCTTCTCTCTGGGGGGAAGCAGGAAAGCCACACTTCCAGATACCATGACATGCCACAGACTGTGGGTGTAAAAATAATTCTTAGTGGTCTCTAAGAAGGCATAGACAGACACGGCAATCAGGGCCAACAGCACCCCTGGAAGAAGAAAGAAGACCCAACGCTTCCAGTTAGGCGGGTAGCAGTGTCGCCGCTTCACACCTCGGTATACCTGAAAGAAGAAAAATGCAAAGTGCATATTTTACCTCAATAATGTACAAAAATAAATACGAAATATGGCAACATTAAGATAAACGTCTTTGCAAAAGTGGAAACCGTTACACAGCTAATAATTCAAAATAAATGTAGTAATATATTTCAGCAAAGATCTCTGCATTGTTGCTGCAAAATAGAAAAAACTAAATATTATAAATATACTATTATCCCTAAAACGTGACTGCCATAACAATTATAATGTAAACATGTTTTATAAATAGCAGATCGATGTTTATCAAAAATATATTTCTAATGTAGCATCATTAGCTATTTATTTGGTGTTTGTGAGTACCACTATTAACCATACTCGATATCAAACAGTTGTTGGTCTGTCTCAAAATATGTGCCTAGATTATGTAGGTTTTTGGCAAATGCTATGTTACCAAATCTATACTGTTTCGTGAAGCATTGAAAATTAAGGTGAGCCTGGTGTAGCTCGCTGTATGTTCTAGAATCCACGAACTACCAAGCTTAGGCAAAGCTAGTAGGTCTAGCTTTAATGTGCAAAGGCAAGTAGAGTAAGCTTGGGGAACAAAAAAAGGGCAAAGGAGGCACAAAAAGAGGCAGGATGCAGAGAGAGACAGCACGATATGTTCATGCCTGTGTTTGCGTTTGTTGTCACACTGAAATAAGGAGACATATCGGCCTTGGCAATGCTTTGCAAAGCCAATAGGTAACTAACTTTAAGAAAAGCCATGCAATTTCTGAAAATGGAAATGGGGGAGACAAATCGTTAGCACTCAATTCATATGCTTTTAACGCTTACTTAGTATTGTGCATTAATATTTTTGGTGTCTGCAGCAAACACCGAACACATGACATACCACATGAAGAATCCTGCACTTAAAATGCTAAACGTATAGAAAGTAATGGACTGCACTACCACTAGAAACAAAAAATACATATGTGCCACATTTCATAAATATAGAGTAGAAAAGCAGACAATGGAAGGCTGTATAACACAGATGCAGGGGCATGCATTGGTGTTACTCTCAGCCCAAGCTCTAAAGTGAGCCCATCCGAAACGGCTGCCACGCTAAAGCTCAATTGGAATATGGGCTGAAGAGATGCACACTAAAGCACTGGAATAAGAATGTGAAAAATGGATGCTACAGTGAAGAAAAGAACAGATACTAACTGAATGTGAAAAAGTGTGATAACTGGACTTTTCATGAAGGGACCAGGAATGCCTCCATTGATGTGCAAGCTATTACCTGCTATGAGATACTCTAGCCTCGAGCTCCTCGACTACAAACCTGCGGAACACATGTATGTTTTAAGACAGCTGATTGTCTCCACTATTTTAACCTACTGCATTTCAAGACTATCTTTGGTCACACAGTGCCCCCCACCTCACCCATACCCATGCATAATGTACTTTTAAAAATTGGCCTATAAGCTGTCTGATTAAACACACCTCGGAAGATAAAGATCACTTCTTAATGAAAAATGTAATGTTCTAGCTACAATTGAAAATTGGATTAAAGAATGAGATGATTCTACCAAGAGTGAAGCCACTCCTAACATCTTCACTGCCTCCTGCTATGATCGCCTAGGAAACGTAGATGGCAGCTGTGTTTCCTCTTTTTTTTTATTTTTTATAAAACACAATTTTCCTGCTTCTGTCTTGATTACTCTAGAGCTTCCCAACTAAGAGATTTGATTTATAAAAATATCCCTCAATGTTAAAACCTCCCACTCCTTTGTGGTTATTTACCTATCTCCTGCCAACCCAAATTCATTCTGTTACTGCTGTTCGAAGCAGAAGCAAGCCAAACCAATACTGACTGCTCCTTTCCTATCACCATAGTTGATCTTAATCTTCACTCAGATCATTGTTCTGAAAATGCCACTAGTAGTTTAATTAACCACTTTCAGACATGCGCTTTTATGCTGCATGTCTAAAAACTACATCCACTCCTTAACAATAAACGCATACTCTGGTTGGACAACTTAATATGCCTTAAAAAAAATCTTTTACCTCTACATCTTTGCTCTTCATATGGTTCTAGGAATTGGAAGAAACTTAATCTTAATCCGTTTCATTGCGTTTTTTCGAACTACATAAACTCTGCTTGTACTTTGTCCACTCTCTTAGATTAGCCCTTTTATTGTGAATAATTTACATGTATGCTTGATCAGATTTCTCCCTAAGTCTACAAAAAGACATCACACAAAGCCAAAACATCACGCGGTTCAATAAGTAACTTTTATTATATATAAAAAAAAAAGCATTACAAATGCACGACACACTGGGCGCTTTATGTATGTTCTCTAAGATAAAGAAGAGTATAAGACCATCTTGAGTCATTATAAATCCTATGTCCATCTGTGTTGATAAATGCCCCCTCTCCCCACATTAGTTCTTCTAAAAAAATCACAAAAGACATTTTTTTAAAAATTCTCAATGAACTTTCCTCCTTAAAGCAATTAAGGGAGCTCCACGCATTCTCAAAACTTTTGCAACCACCTTGTCACCTTCTTCAATGATATGTCTCTCAGACCAGACTCTACAGCCCTCTCTAATAGCACTCTTATCATATGTCTAACCACTACCCGGTCTTGAACTCTCATCCCCACTTTTAAGTGGTCAGAGTTTAACCTCCTATTTGGAAATACATAGTCTGACCTCCTAATGTAGATCAAACACTCCCAGCAATAAGATTCTAATTCATATTATTCATCTGCTCAGCTACTCAATGGCCCATGCCTAGCTTCTCATTATGGACCACTCTCTCATCTCTGGTTCAGTCTCGGAGGACTTGAAATTCGAAACAAATATTCCCCTTTAGAAAAAAAACTAACCTGTACCCCAGGTTTTCATCTAATCCTGTTAATTCCAGACACTAAGATCCTGGAAACACAGGCATCTAAACCGCTCTGCTTTTTTCTAGAATTGCAGGCCATCCTTCACAATAAAAAACAGGGTTTCACCCCAACTGCAGCGCAGAATAGACTATTGTTGTTGCCTTTGTTAAGCTACGGAAGGCAGCAGACATTGTCAATGCCTCAATTCCATTAGATTTTTCTGCAGCGATTTACACCATCAACCGCAAGATACTCCTGTCTGAGTAAGAATGTGGGATACTGGGCTCTGTTCTGGATAGGTTCTCCTGCATTACTCAAAACCACTCTCACAGAGTGACGCTTAGCTCTTTTTATCTGAATATACTTCATCCAACTCAAGGCTCCACCGTCTATGCTAGCTTTATATTCTCTATGTTCAACCTCTGTCCTCACTAATCCGATTGCATAGTTTCAACTCTTTTCCTATGTAGATGATACTCAAATCCTCTTTCATTTGGATGGCCATCAATGCAAAACCTATGTGGAGAAACTATATGTCTGAGATAAAGAAGTGGCTGGATGAACATTAGTCATTACTTTGCAGGTAAGTACTTTGTGCTACATTACATCAGGGTTATTACATCAGGAGTTCCTTTACATCGCATGAATTTATATCTGCAATGCTTTTACATCGCAGGTTCTTTGGTAAGCATTATTTTGAACCTTTACAATTTAATATATGTATATAATTATATATTTACATATTTATACATTTATATTTGTCTATGTACATCACTTTACATACATTAAATTCTTAATTTAACATAAGTATTAATGTTAAAATTATTATAAATATATTTAATGCTATTTTTGATAATTTGCATGATCAATTATTACATTTAATTAATCTAGTCCGTTATAAATGAATTTTATATTACTTGTTTTTGAACCCTAATAATCCCTGACAATCCCTAATCCTCACCCATCCATGAACCTCAAACACCCCTTACTTCCCCTATAGACTACCCATCCGTGAACCCTAAAAATTCCTTACTACCCCAGGCACTACCCCATCCTTCTACCCCAGACCCTCCTTAGTATCCCTAAACACTACCCATTCCTGAAATCTATAAAGTTATTACTATGCGTAAATACCACCCATCCTTGCGCCCTGAAACTCCTTACTATCCCTAAACATTACTCATCCCTGAACCCTTAAAACGACTTGCCATTACTAAACTAAACATCCCTGAA
>CAWUFW010017952.1:222500-237500 GCA_963921515.1 Calotriton arnoldi
GTTTCACTTGGAAATTCTTCTAAGTGTGGAGTTTTGGAACTTTAAATTATTCTTCTAAAATCAGTCGAAATACGAATTCCGATTTACTCACCTGTTATCAGGAGAGAACCCAGTGCTGCATCTTTTAGCCCAGCACTGACCCTGAAAAGTAATTTTAACCGTACTTACCAATTACTTATCTTTTCTTCCATAGGAATCCATTGTCTGGTTTTCAGCAGAAAAGTTTCAAAGTGTCAATTTTCACAAACTACAAATATTCCTTAAAAATCGCCTGTATGACTTAAACACATTTTTTCAACTGTTTACAGGAGATGCACCAGTGCTGGATCCAGGATCCAACACTGAGTAAGAAAAAGTAACGATAAGAGTTTTTACCTGCTAAGTGAATTTCCTTCCATAGGATAACATTGGTGATTCTATGAGGAAACGTTTCTAAGTGTCAACTTTTAAAATACAATAATATTCCTTAAAAATCACGACTGTAACCAAAACGCTTTTACTCAACTGTTTACAGGAGATGTCCCAGGACTGAATCTAGGATCCAGTCCTGTGGTTAGAAAAAGTAATCCATAAAGTAACCAATTGCATTTAACTAGAAATTCACATTGAGCTGAATGTTGCATTGTGTTTGAAAATGTGTTGCCCATTGCAACAACTGTAACTACTGTACTTAAAAGTCTATTGCCTATGTGCTAAGTATTTAAACTAAAGTAATTCATTCTGAGAAAGTATTTTTTGTAATGTAATGTATAATGTAATTACAATGTAATTTAAAAAATAAAATATGTAAAAGAAATTGTTGCTAAAAATGTAGTAAATCAGTATGAAAAAAATTAATAAAAAAATTAATACATTTAAAAATGTCATTTAAAAAACCTTTGAAATTCACTGAAAAAACCGTAGGTTTCAGGCACGTTATAGTTACAAATTAGCAATTAAAAAACCTTTGAAATTCACTGAAAAAACCATAGGTTTCAGACACGTTATAGTTAGAAATTAGCATTTAAAAAACCTTTGAAATTCACTGAAAAAACCATAGGTTTTAGGGACAGTTATAGTTACAAATTAGCATTTAAAAAACCTTTGAAATTCACTGAAAAAACCATAGGTTTCAGATATGTTATAGTTACAAATTAGCATTTAAAAAACCTTTGAAATTCACTGAAAAAACCAAAGGTTTTAGGGACAGTTATAGTTAGTTGGACATTTCACTCGTACAAAACCCGTGAAATTCCCCGTTATAGTTAGTTCAGCTAACTATAACTCGCGCCCGCAATGCACTGCTGATGACGTCACATATTACATCACTCATGACATGGTCAGTGACATCACTGATGACATCACTGATGACATCTCAAATGACATCACTGATGACATCATCCACGTGATAATCTGATGCAGCTCCTCACACCCTAATATAACCTTTGATACACCCAATCTAAATTACAGACTGCCATTCGCAAAACTATAGACACTCCAACACCAATAACTACATACCCACTCACTGATTCTTAGGTCTACACACACACATCCACTCACTCACCCGTACAGTCACTCATACTTATGGTCACTCAGTACAGGACAATTATATGCACTCTTACTCCTATATAGACACTCAAACACAGCCACTCATCCATAGAGGTACTCACACACCTAGTCAGTCATGCAAATAATTAAACACACTGCCATTTACTCACCTATACAGTTATACACACACCAGCTCACTTAATCATACAAATACTAGCACATTGTTACGCTCTTATACAATCACTGATACAAGCACACACTCATCCATACAGCCACTATCACAATCACTCACTCTCGCTTATAGCTATTTATATACTCCAATACACATATATACTGCCTTTCACATATGTAGTTACTCACACATGTACCACTGGGACATACATTCACTCACTAACACACTCTTACACACACTTACCCACCCATACAGTCTATCACAGATGCACTCTTGAAACCATCCACCCAGTGAATCACCCACTCACACATCTATGCACAGTCGCACACACCCCATCCACACAAACACTCAGGCACCCATACAGATACTCAGACAACAAATCAATAACTCTTATAGACACTCATGTAGCTATTCACAAACCCATGCAGCCACTTACACAGCAACAGACAGACGGATACAGACATTCACCCAGTTTAGTCACTAACCCATGCATTCAGTAAGATACGTTAAATCACTCACTTATAGAGTCAGTCACGCACCTACTAAATCATCCACACAGACACTTACACACCCACTCATTCTTCAATACGCCTTTCCCTATATATATTAAACATATTTAAACTTTACAGAAACACACAGTCCCTGGATGATGTCATCAGTGATGTCATTTGAGATGTCATCAGTGATGTCATCAGTGATGTCACTGACCATGTCATGAGTGATGTAATATGTGACGTCATCAGCAGTGCATTGCGGGGGCGCGAGTTATAGTTAGCTGAACTAACTATAACGGGGGAATTTCACGGGTTTTGTACGAGTGAAATGTCCAACTAACTATAACTGTCCCTAAAACCTATGGTTTTTTCAGTGAATATATATATATATACACACACATATATATATATATATATATATATACACACACATATATATATATATACACACATATATATATATATATATATATCATCCAAAGTTTGCCCTGCAAATGAGCCCGCACTCCACGCAGATAAGTTGGAACTCCAACATTTATTTAAAGTAAAGCAAGCATTTTAGTCCGAGGCTTTTTTCCAGTTCACTGCTTGTCTCTTGCCTGACGCGTTTCCAGAGAACATTTCTCCTTTTTCAAAGGCATGTGAGATTTCAATATAAAAGCACCACAGTCACCGCTTCCTGCTCTGTTCACTTAATGAGCCTCTGGTGTGCTCCAGCCTCCGGTGTGCTCTTTTTCCCAAAGCATTGCGGTATTTGTAGTGTTTGCATAGTTCTTGCCCTCCAATGGGTTTCTATATTAAGCATGAGTTTTAAACAGGGAAACACAGACTGAAAGTCCTGCTTTCACTTTGCTTTTTAAATACCTGCTTGTCGTTTATTTCCTGGCATAATTCCAAGACACGATCCCTTTCTCTTTTTCAGGGTGGTGCGTCGACTCCACGGCTGGACCTGCCGTGTATAAATCATCCAAAGTTTGCCCTGCAAATGAGCCCGCACTCCACGCAGATAAGTTGGAACTCCAACATTTATTTAAAGTAAAGCAAGCATTTTAGTCCGAGGCTTTTGCATAGTTCTTGCCCTCCAATGGGTTTCTATATTAAGCATGAGTTTTAAACAGGGAAAGAACTATGCAAACACTACAAATACCGCAATGCTTTGGGAAAAAGAGCACACCGGAGGCTGGAGCCCACCAGAGGCTCATTAAGTGAACAGAGCAGGAAGCGGTGACTGTGGTGCTTTTTATATTGAAATCTCACATGCCTTTGAAAAAGGAGAAATGTTCTCTGAAACGCGTCAGGCAAGAGACAAGCAGTGAACTGGAAAAAAGCCTCGGACTAAAATGCTTGCTTTACTTTAAATAAATGTTGGTGTTCTATCTTATCTGCGTGGAGTGCGGGCTCATTTGGTGGGCAAACTTTGGATGATATATATATATATATATACACACACATATATATATATATATATATACACACACACATATTATCTACTGGCGGTCGCCAGTAGATAGTTATAGTTACAACCTATTATCCATAGGAAATCCGCGACATTCTATTTGAAATAACTCTCTTGCCGGTTGACGTATCTTCGCAAAATTTTCAAACTTTGTGGGGCGCTCCGGTCCGCTCCTACCCTGAAAGTCTCGGGGGATTCGTCAAGCGGGGCCGAGAAAAAGGGGGTCCCAAAACGCGTTTTCCCCGTGCAATTTTCCATAGGAAACTTTAGACACGGCTACAGCCCGAACTGCTGAACGGAATTACACCAAATTTGGCAAAGAGGTAGTTCTTGGTTCAGAAAGAACCCTTTTTGTTAAATGGTGTAAATCCGTTCAGTAGTTGCTGAGAAAATCAAAAGTAAAAGTACATATATATCTATGGCCGCGTCGGATTCGCGCACCCTCCCGATCACGAGCTGCATGCTAATTGGCTGTCAACACTCCAAATCAGGAAGTGTTGGCAGCCATTTTGTCCCTCGGTAGAACCGAGGGACAGAAACAAGTGCGCAAAATGCACAAAGGGGGCAGGGTAGAAACACCCTGACCCCCTAGGTCTGCTCAGGGGGTCCCACAAGGACGCCCTGGGCAAAAAAATTTTTTTTTTTTTTTTTAAAAATCGTCAGGATGCGCTCAGGGAGCACGGATCCTGCCGAAAAAAAAAAAAATCGAAGCGCGGTCTTCCGCGCTTCGATGTTAATTGGCCCCCGGGTGGCCCAAGTCCCGGGGGCATGGTGGGGGGGTTTTAATTTATGTAGGGGGGGCCTCTAAGGCCCCCCAAGCCCCAGGGACCGCCACCCCCCGGGGCTTTATTTAAAAATGATGGCGGGAGGGCTCTGAGCCCTCCCGCAGCCCCGGGGACCGCCACCTCCCCGGGGCTTCTTTTTTTCTTTTTAAAAAACCTGTGTGGGGGCTCCAGCCCCCACATGCCCCGGGGACCGCCACCTCCCCGGGGCACTAAACATTTAAATATGGGGGTCCGTTACGGACCCCAAGCCCGGGGACCACCACCTCCCCGGGGCTGTGCACTGAATGGGAGGGGGCCGCGCGGCCCCTCCTGGAGCCCTTGATGGCCCTGGGGACCACCACCCCCAGGGCCGGCTCCTGCAGTGTCCCGGGGTGCCTACCCCCGGGACACTGCTGTTTGCTATGACAGGACGGGAGCCTCGCGGCTCCCGTCCTGTCATAGCAAACTTGGTTTGCATTTTGAAAGAGAGTGCAGGAAACCTGCTCTCTCTTTCAAAATGCAAACCAATTGCTTTCCACATGGGGAGCAGCATGTTAGCTGCTCCCCATGTGGAAAGCAATGCCGGCTTCCGCAGGAGGCGGGGAGCCGGCTGGGACTGTGGGGGATTGGGGACCCCCACAGTCTCCAACGTGAGGCCAGGCCCCGGGGATGGGGTCCCCGGGGCCATAAGTGGCCCGGGAGGGGGGCCACGCAGCCCCCTCCCCAAAGTTCAAAAACATTTTTTTTTAAATAAGGGAAAGGCCGGCCCCGGGGATGGGGTCCCCGGGGCCAAAAGTGGGCAAGGAAGGGGGGCCACGCAGCCCCCTCCCATTAAAAAAAAAAAGAAAAAAAGAAAGAAAAAAAACGACCGGCATCGTGCCGGAGGCCCCGCCCCCTCCCTGCAGTACTCTGCAAATGCGTCCCCTGGCGCGTTTGCAGAGGGGAAACGAATTCCCCTTGAATACTGGGGGTCCCTGGGGGCCAACTAGCCCACCAGGAACCTCCAGTATGCGCCAGGGGCTGCCTTGCAGAGACGTGTACATAGGCCACGCCCCTTTTACACCTCTCTGCAACGCAGCTCTGTGGCGCTTTTGGAGGTATATGGTGGGCTAGTTGGACTCCAGGGACCCTCAGGATTCAAGGGGACTTAATCCCCCAACTTAAAACGCGCCACAGGCGCGTTTGCACAGTGGTGAAGAGAGGGGCGGGGCTTCATGTGACATGTGTGCAAACAGGCTCCGTGGCGCGTTTTAAGATGGGGATTAAATCCCCTTCAATCCTGAGGGTCCCTGGGGGCCAACTAGCCCAACAGGTACATCCAGAAAGCGCCACAGAGCTGCGTTGCAGAGAGGTGTAAAAAGGGGTGTGGCCTCTCTACACGTCTCTGCAACGCAGCCCCTGGCGCATACTGGAGGTTCATGGTGGGCTAGTTGGCCCCTAGGGAACCTCATGATTCAAGGGGACTTAATCCCCCAACTTAAAACGCGCCACGGGGCGCGTTTGCACAGATGTCACCTCAGGCCCCGCCCCTCCCTTCACCATTGTGCAAATATTCCTCTAAAATCTGCCTTACTACGAATTCCGATTTACTCACCTGTTATCAGGAGAGACCTCAGTGCTGCATCTTTCAGCCCAGTACTGGTCCTGAAAAGTAATTTTAACCGTACTTACCGGTAACTTGAATTTCCTTCATAGGCTAACATTGACTGGTTTCACTTGGAAATTCTTCTAAGTGTGGAGTTTTGGAACTTTATAATATTCCTCTAAAATCAACCAAAGTACGAATTCCAATTTACTCACCTGTTATCAGGAGAGAACCCAGTGCTGCATCTTTAAGCCCAGAACTGGCCCTGAAAAGTAATTTTAACCGTACTTACCAGTAACTTATATTTTCTTCCGTAGGAATCCATTGTCTGGTTTTCAGCAGAAAAGTTTCAAAGTGTCGATTTTCACAAACTACAAATATTCCTTAAAAATCGCCTGTATGACTTAAACGCATTCTTTCAACTGTTTACAGGAGATGCACCAGTGCTGGATCCAGGATCCAACACTGAGTAAGAAAAAGTAACGATAACAGTTTTTACCTGCTAAGTGAATTTCCTTCCATAGGATAACATTGGTGATTCTATGAGAAAAAGTTTCTAAGTGTCAACTTTTAAAATACAATAATATTCCTTAAAAATCACGACTGTAACCAAAACGCTTTTACTCAACTGTTTACAGGAGATGTACCAGGACTGAATCTAGGATCCAGTCCTGTGGTTAGAAAAGTAATCCATAAAGTAACTAATTGCATTTAACTAGAAATTCACATTGAGCTGAATGTTGCATTGTGTTTGAAAATGTGTTGCCCATTGCAACAACTGTAACTACTGTACTTAAAAGTCTATTGCCTATGTGCAAAGTATTTAAACTAAAGTAATTCATTCTGAGAAAGTATTTTTTGTAATGTAATGTATAATGTAATTACAATGTAATTTAAAAAATAAAATATGTAAAAAAAAATTGTTTCTAAAAATGTAGTAAATCAGTATGAAAAAAATTAATATAACAATTAATACATTTAAAAATTGTCATTTACAAAACCTTTGAAATTCACTGAAAAAACCGTAGGTTTCAGACATGTTATAGTTAGGAATTAGCATTTAAAAAACCTTTGAAATTCACTGAAAAAACCATAGGTTTCAGATATGTTATAGTTAGAAATTAGCATTTAAAAAACCTTTGAAATTCACTGAAAAAACCATAGGTTTTAGGGACAGTTATAGTTAGTTGGACATTTTACTCGTACAAAACCCGTGAAATTCCCCGTTATAGTTAGTTCAGCTAACTATAACTCGCGCCCCGCAATGCACTGCTGATGACGTCACATATTACATCACTCATGACATGGTCAGTGACATCACTGATGACATCTCAAATGACATCACTGATGACATCATCCACGTGATAATCTGATGCAGCTCTTCACACCCTAATATAACCTTTGATACACCCAATCTAGATTACAGACTGCCATTCGCAAAACCATAGACACTCCAACACCAATAACTACATACCCACTCACTGATTCTTAGGTCTACACACACACATCCACTCATTCACCAGTACAGTCACTCATACTTATGGTCACTCAGTACAGGACTATCATATGCACTCTTACTCCTATATAGACACTCAAACACCGCCACTCATCCATAGAGGTACTCACACACCTAGTCAGTCATGCAAATAATTAAACACACTGCCATTTACTCACCTATACAGTTATACACACACCAGCTCACTTAATCATACAAATACTAGCACATTGTTACGCTCTTATATAATCACTGATACAAGCACACACTCATCCATACAGCCACTATCACAATCACTCACTCTCGCTTATAGCTATTTATATACTCCAACACACATATATACTGCCTTTCACATATGTAGTTACTCACACATGTACCACTGGGACATACATTCACTCACTAACACACTCTTACACACACTTACCCACCCATACAGTCTATCACAGATGCACTCTTGAAACCATCCACCCAGTGAATCACCCACTCACACATCTATGCACAGTCGCACACACCCCATCCACACAAACACTCAGGCACCCATACAGATACTCAGACAACAAATCAATAACTCTTATAGACACTCATGTAGCTATTCACAAACCCATGCAGCCACTTACACAGCAACAGACAGACGGATACAGACATTCACCCAGTTTAGTCACTAACCCATGCATTCAGTAAGATACGTTAAATCACTCACTTATAGAGTCAGTCACGCACCTACTAAATCATCCATACAGACACTTACACACCCACTCATTCTTCAATACGTCTTTTCCTATATATATTAAAAATATTTAAACTTTACAGAAACACACAGTCACTGGATGATGTCATCAGTGATGTCATTTGAGATGTCATCAGTGATGTCATCAGTGATGTCACTGACCATGTCATGAGTGATGTAATATGTGGCGTCATCAGCAGTGCATTGCGGGGCGCGAGTTATAGTTAGCTGAACTAACTATAACGGGGAATTTCACGGGTTTTGTACGAGTAAAATGTCCAACTAACTATAACTGTCCCTAAAACCTATGGTTTTTTCAGTGAATATATATATATATACACACACACATATATATATATATATATTACACACACACATATATATATATATATACACACACACATATATATATATATATACACACACACATATATATATATATATATATTCACTGAAAAAACCATAGGTTTTAGGGACAGTTATAGTTAGTTGGACATTGCACTCGTACAAAACCCGTGAAATTCCCCTGTTATAGTTAGTTCAGCTAACTATAACTCGCGCCCCGCAATGCACTGCTGATGACGTCACATATTACATCACTCATGACATGGTCAGTGACATCACTGATGACATCACTGATGACATCTCAAATGACATCACTGATGACATCACTGATGACATCATCCAGTGACTGTGTGTTTCTGTAAAGTTTAAATATGTTTAATATATATAGGGAAAGGCGTATTGAAGAATGAGTGGGTGTATAAGTGTCTGAATGGATGATTTAGTACGTGAGTGACTGACTCTACAAGTGAGTGATTAAACGTATCTTACTGAATGCATGGGTTAGTGACTAAACTGTGTGAATGTCTGTATCCGTCTGTTTGTTGGTGTGTAAGTGGATGCATGGATTTGCGAATAGCTACATGAGTGTCTATATGGGTTATTGATTGGTTCTCTGAGTATCTGTATGGCTGCCTGAGTGTTTGTGTGGGTGGGGTGTGTGTGACTCTATACATAGATGTGTGAGTGGGTGATTCACTGGTGCATGATTTCAAGAGTGCATCTGTGATGGACTGCTTGGGTGGGTGAGTGTGTGTATGGGTGTGTTAGTGAGTGAATGTATATCTCAGTGGTACATATGCAAGTAACTACATATGTAAAAGGCAGTATATATGTGTGTTAGAGTATTTAAATGGCTATAAGTGAGAGTGTGTTATTGTGAGAGTGGCTGTATGGATGCGTGTGTGCTTGTATCAGTTATTGTATAAGAGCGTAAGAATGTGCTAGTATTTGTATGAGTAAGTGAGCTGGTGTGTGTATAACTGTATAGGTGAGTAAATGGGTGTGTGATTAATTTTTGCATGACTGACTAGGTGTGTGAGTACCTCTATGGATGAGTGGCGTGTGTGAGTGTTTATATAGGTGTATGAGTGCATATGATAGTCCTGTACTGAGTGACTGTAAGTATTAGTGACTGTACAGGTGAGTGAGTGGATGTGTGTGTAGACCTAAGAATCAGTGAGTGGGTATGTAGTTTTTGGTGTTGGAGTGTCTATGGTTTTGAGAATGGCAGTCTGTAATTTAGAGTGGGTGTATCAAAAGTTATATTAGGGTGTGAGAAGATGCATGAAATTATCACATGGATGATGTCATCAGTGATGTCATTTGAGATGTCATCAGTGATGTCATCAGTGATGTCACTGACCATGTCATGAGTGATGTAATATGTGACGTCATCAGCAGTGCATTGCGGGCGCGAGTTATAGTTAGCTGAACTAACTATAACAGGGAATTTCACGGGTTTTGTACGAGTGCAATGTCCAACTAACTATAACTGTCCCTAAAACCTATGGTTTTTTCAGTGAATTTCAAAGGTTTTTTAAATGCTAATTTCTAACTATAACGTGTCTGAAACCTATGGTTTTTTCAGTGAATTTCAAAGGTTTTTTAAATGCTAATTTCTAACTATAACGTGCCTGAAACCTATGGTTTTTTCAGTGAATTTCAAAGGTTTTTTAAATGCTAATTTCTAACTATAACGTGCCTGAAACCTATGGTTTTTTCAGTGAATTTCAAAGGTTTTTAAATGCTAATTTCTAACTATAACGTGCCTGAAACCTATGATTTTTAAGTGAATTTCAAAGGTTTTTTAAATGCTAGTTTCTAACTATGCCAACAGAGGTAGGACATGTGAAGAAAGAAGAAAAACGCACAGAAAGAAGCAAAAGATGTGCAGAAAGAACCAACAGAGGAGCAGAAAGAGGCCTTGTTGCAAAATCATCCTGTGCCCACAACTTTTTCAGACGGGTACTGGTGGTAACTGACTCTGACTAACCAGAGCCAGTGCGCGTTTGCACAGTGGTGAAGGGAGGGGGCCTGAGGTGACATGTGTGCAAACGCGCCCCATGGCGCGTTTTAAGTTGCGGGATTAAGTCCCCTTGAATCCTGAGGGTCCCTGGGGCCCAACTAGCCCCCAGGTACCTACAGTTAGGACCACAGAGCTGAGTTGCAGAGAGGCGTTCCGAGGCCACGCACCTTTTTTCACCTCTCTGCAACGCAACTCTGTTGTGCTTACTGAAGGTACCTGGTGGGCTAGTTGGCCCCAGGATTCAAAGGGAATTAACTCCCCAACTTAAAACGCACCACAGGGCGTGTTTGCGCACATGTCACCTGAGGCCCCGCCCCTCCCTTCACCACTGTGCAAACGCGCCCCGTGGCGCGTTTTAAGTTGGGGGATTAGGTCACCTTGAATCCTGAGAGTCCCTGGGGCCCAACCAGCCCACCAGGTACTTCCAGTAAGCACCACAGGCCTGCGTTGCAACGCCTGTAACAAATTGTGCAGTTGTGTTTAGGTAGTGAAGAGGGTCGTGCTGGGGGTAGTGTTTTAGGGTTTAGGGTAGTGCAGTGGTGTTTGTGTAGTGTAGGGGTCATGCTGGGGTTAGATTTAGGGTTTAGGGTAGTGCAGTGGTGTTTGTGTAGTGTAGGGGGTCATGCTGGGGGTAGATTTAGGGTTTAGGGTAGTGCAGTGGTGTTTGTGTAGTGTAGGGGGTCATGCTGGGGGTAGATTTAGGGTTTAGGGTAGTGCAGTGGTGTTTGGGTAGTGTAGGGAGTCGTCCTGGGGGAGTGTTTTAGGGTTTAGGGTAGTACAGTGGTGTTTGGGTAGTGTAGGGGGTCGTGCTGGGGTTAGTGTTTTAGGGTTTAGGGTAGTGCAGTGGTGTTTGGGTAGTGTAGGGGGTCGTGCTGGGGGAGTGTTTTAGGGTTTAGGGCAGTGCAGTGGTGTTCGGGTAGTGTAGGGGGTCGTGCTGGGGGAGTGTTTTAGGGTTTAGGGCAGTGCAGTCGTGTTCGGGTAGTGTAGGGGGTCGTGCTGCGGGGAGTATTTTAGGGTTTAGGGTAGTGCAGTGGTGTTCGGGTAGTGTAGGGGGTCATGCTGGGGGTAGTGTTCTAGGGTTTAGGGCAGTGCAGTGGTGTTCGGGCAGTGTAGGGGGTCGTGCTGGGGGTGGTGTTTTAGGGTTTAGGGTAGTGCAGTGGTGTTCGGGCAGTGTAGGGGGTCGTGCTGGGGGTGGTGTTTCAGGGTTTAGGGCAGTGCAGTGGTGTTCAGGCAGTGTAGGGGGTCGTGCAGGGGGTGGTGTTTCAGAGTTTAGGGCAGTGCAGTGGTGTTCGGGCAGTGTAGGGGTCATGCAGGGGTGGTGTTTTAGGGTTTAGGGCAGTGGTGTTCGGGCAGTGTAGGGGGTCATGCTGGGGGTGGTGTTTCAGGGTTTGGGGCAGTGCAGTGGTGTTCGAGCAGTAAAGGGGTCATGCTGGGGGTGGTGTTTCAGGGTTTAGGGCAGTGCAGTGGTGTTCGGGCAGTGTAGGGGGTGGTGCAGGGGGTGGTGTTTCAGGGTTTAGGGCAGTGCAGTGGTGTTCGGGCAGTGTAGGGGTCGTGCAGGGGTGGTGTTTCAGGGTTTAGGGCAGTGCAGTGGTGTTCGGGCAGTGTAGGGGGCGGTGCAGGGGGTGGTGTTTCAGGGTTTAGGGCAGTACAGTGGTGTTCGGGCATTGTAGGGGGTGGTGCTGGGGCTGGTGTTTCAGGGTTTAGGGCAGTGCAGTGGTGTTCGGGCAGTGTAGGGGGTGGTGCTGGGGCTGGTGTTTCAGGGTTTAGGGCAGTGCAGTGGTGTTCGGGCAGTGTAGGGGTCTTGCTGGGGCTGGTGTTTCAGAGTCTAGGGCAATGCAGTGGTGTTCGGGCAGTGTAGGGGGTCTTGCTGGGGCTGGTGTTTCAGGGTTTAGGGCAGTGCAGTGGTGTTCGGGCAGTGTAGGGGTCGTGCTGGGGCTGGTGTTTCAAGGTTTAGGGCAGTGCAGTGGTGTTCGGGCAGTGTAGGGGGTCGTGCTGGGGCTCGTGTTTCAGGGTTTAGGGCAGAGCAATGGTGCTCAGGCAGTGTAGGGGGTTGTGCTGGGGGTGATGTTTCAGGGTTTAGGGCAGTGCAGTGGTGTTCGGGCAGTGTAGGGGGTCGTGCTGGGGGTAGTGTTTTAGGGTTTAGGGTAGTGCAGTGGTGCTTGTGTAGTGTAGGGGTCGTGCTGGGGGTAGTGTTTTAGGGTTTAGGGTAGTGCAGTGGTGTTTGTGTAGTGTAGGGGGTCATGTTTTAGGGTAGTGCAGTGGTGTTTGGGTAGTGTAGGGGGTCATGCTGGGGGTAGTGTTTTAGGATTTAGGTTAGTGCAGTGGTGTTTGGGTAGTGTAGGGGGTCGTGCTGGGGGTAGTGTTTTAGGGTTTAGGGTAGTGCAGTGGTGTTTGTGTAGTGTAGGGGTCGTGCTGGGGGTAGTGTTTTAGGGTTTAGGGTAGTGCAGTGGTGCTTGTGTAGTGTAGGGGGTCGTGCTGGGGGTAGTGTTTTAGGGTTTAGGGTAGTGCAGTGGTGTTTGTGTAGTGTAGGGGGTCATGTTTTAGGGTAGTGCAGTGGTGTTTGGGTAGTGTAGGGGTCGTGCTGGTGGTAGTGTTTTAGGATTTAGGTTAGTGCAGTGGTGTTTGGGTAGTGTAGGGGGTCGTGCTGGGGGTAGTGTTTTAGGGTTTAGGGTAGTGCAGTGGTGTTTGTGTAGTGTAGGGGTCGTGCTGGGGGTAGTGTTTTAGGGTTTAGGGTAGTGCAGTGGTGCTTGTGTAGTGTAGGGGGTCGTGCTGGGGGTAGTGTTTTAGGGTTTAGGGTAGTGCAGTGGTGTTTGTGTAGTGTAGGGGGTCATGTTTTAGGGTAGTGCAGTGGTGTTTGGGTAGTGTAGGGGGTCATGCTGGGGGTAGTGTTTTAGGATTTAGGTTAGTGCAGTGGTGTTTGGGTAGTGTAGGGGTCGTGCTGGGGGTAGTGTTTTAGGGTTTAGGGTAGTGCAGTGGTGTTTGTGTAGTGTAGGGGGTCGTGCTGGGGGTAGTGTTTTAGGGTTTAGGGTAGTGCAGTGGTGCTTGTGTAGTGTAGGGGGTCGTGCTGGGGGTAGTGTTTTAGGGTTTAGGGTAGTGCAGTGGTGTTTGTGTAGTGTAGGGGGTCATGTTTTAGGGTAGTGCAGTGGTGTTTGGGTAGTGTAGGGGTCGTGCTGGTGGTAGTGTTTTAGGATTTAGGTTAGTGCAGTGGTGTTTGGGTAGTGTAGGGGGTCGTGCTGGGGGTAGTGTTTTAGGGTTTAGGATAGTGCAGTGGTGTTTTTGTAGTGTAGGGGGTCATGTTTTAAGATGCAATGCTCCAATACCTGACCAGTCTGCACTACATAAAACTGCAAAAAAACTAAAAATAAAAAGTGTTGTGCACACTTTTGTCATTGGGCTATATGTGGGCTACATCTGGGTAATATTTGTGCTACATTTGGGCTCTTTTTTCACTGGTGGCCATCTTGGAAGACTTCTTTGTTATGAAGTTTCCTAATTTCTTCATTTACTGCAGTCTCCTCAGTAGGAAATGCTTTCAGTTTTTTACTTTGATTCCATCAAGAAGGCATTCAGATGTGTCTCACATCTGCCATAAATTCAGAATGTTAGCACTCTAGTTGCTCATTAGATCACTGGAGTAAAGCTACTGCTCACCAGGAGTTAACTGGTAGTCTGCTGCTGGTATTGAAAGTGATTGTTTCAGTCTGCATGTCAGAATTTTCTAATGAAATAGAAGAGGATTTGAGATCTCACTTAAAACATGCCCTAATTTTTCTTTCTGCAGCACTAACCATAATTTCTATTTAAAAAAGAACCCCTCATTTTGTTCCTTTTAAATTAAATGTTTTAAGTGTTACCAGTTTATTCCAATCAAGATGGCTTCAGGTGTGCCATACTTTTGTCATAAGTAAGGCTGTTAGCACTCTAGTTGTTCTTTAGAACACTCTGGGAAGCTGCAGTAGAACACAAAGGCATCAACTGGCAGGCTGCTCCTGTTGAAATATAACAGGAAGATATTTGAGATCACACTTGAAATATGTCCTAATTTTTCTTTCTACAGCACTAACCATAATTTCTATGACAAAATGAACCCCATCATTTTGTTCCTTTTTAAATTAAATGTTTTAAGTGTTACCAGTTTATTCCAATCAAGATGGCTTCAGGTGTGCCATACTTTTGTCATAAGTAAGGCTGTTAGCACTCTAGTTGTTCTTTAGAACACTCTGGGAAGCTGCAGTAGAACACAAAGGCATCAACTGGCAGGCTGCTCCTGTTGAAATATAACAGGAAGATATTTGAGATCACACTTGAAACATGTCCTAATTTTTCTTTCTACAGCACTAACCATAATTTCTATGACAAAATGAACCCCATCATTTTGTTCCTTTTTAAATTAAATGTTTTAAGTGTTA